>CAWUFW010007382.1:747500-1015523 GCA_963921515.1 Calotriton arnoldi
CTTTTGTTGACCATCGACCTTGAGTCTGGAGAGACCCCATGTGTGCTCCCCAACCCTGGAGGGAAGCATCTGTGATTAACGATTGAGAGGGAGGTGTCTGATGGAATGGAAACCCTACCAACAGATTTTCCTGTCGCATCCACCATGGAATCGATGCTCTGGCTGCTTTCGACAGATGTATCCTGTCGTCCCACCGAGCCGTTCGCTGATCCCACTTGTCCTCCAGATCCTGCTGCAAAGGACGCATCCTCAACCTGGCGTTTGGGACAAGAAAAATGCAGGATACCATCGACCCTAGGAGAGAGGCAACCTGACGGACCGAAGGTAAACTGCTGCGCAGAATCTGCTTGCATTTCAGAGTGATAGACAGTCTCTCCTCCGAGGGAAACACTTTTCCTATTTCGGAGTCTATTGTCACCCCCCAGATAGTGGATTTTCCGTGTGGGATGCTGAAATTGACATGGAGACCCAGCCGTTGGCAAAGGTCTAGACATTGCTGGTAGTGGTTCCTCACGCTCTGGGGAGAAGGACCTTTCAGAAGCTAGTCGTTGAGATAAGGATAAACAAAGTTGCCTTTGCGCTGTAGAGCGGCTGCTACTACTGCCATGCACTTTGTAAACACTCGAGGAGCCGACTTCAGCCCGAAGGGCAGGACTTTGAACTCATAATGGGTCGATCCCACCAGAAATCGCAGGAACTTTCTGTGATGTGGACTGACTGAGGTGAAAGTATGCAACCTGCAGATCCAGCAAACACATCCAATCCCCTTGTTGTAGATGGGGGTATATTTGATGGAGAGCCAACATGCGAAACCTCTCCTTTCTGATGGATTTGTTGAGGGCCCGAAGATCCAGGATAGGCCTGTACTCTGATTTCTGACCTTTTTCTTCACTAGGAAGTACGTTGAATATACCCCCTCGACCTTGCTGTGATATAGGAACCTCCTCGATGGCTGATTTTCGCAGGAGGGGGGATACTTCCTGCTGTAGTATATGCAGCTGGTGGCAGGTAGTTTTTACTGGAGGGATCGTAGGAGGTCGATGCCGAAAACGTAGAGTACCCATTCTGCAGCGTAGACAACACCGATTGGTCTTTTGTGATGTTGCGCCACTCTTCCAGCTGGTTGGCTATACTTCCCCCCACTGGAGTGTGAAACGGCGATGGGGGAAGCGGGCACTCATTGCTTCGATGGAGTTTTTGCTGAGGCAGCAGATTGACGAGGGGTTCCTCTCCCTCTAGGAGCATGAGGTCCCTGAAAGTGGGATTTCGATTGGCTCTGCTGATGTTGGAGCCTCTGCCACTGAAGGGTTTGAACCCTCTGATGGAAGGGCAGTCGATCGTATGGCCTGTATCGGCGCATGAACTCCTTCTTTCTTTCAAGCCCTAACGCCTTCGGGGTATCAAGCTCCGTCTTCATCCTCGACATCTCCTCATCCGTGTGAGTGCCAAACAAGGAGGACCCTGAGAAAAGGGAGGTTGAGGATCCGTGACTGAGCTTCAGGTTTTAGTGCAGTTAGTCGGAGCCAGGATGACCGTCTGGCACAGTGCATAGGAGTGCGCAGACAGCGTCGCTCCATCAGCTGCGGCGCTGATAACTTGATTTGCCACCAAGCTTCCTTCCTGCAATATCTCCTCAAAGTCCCTGCGGTCTTCTTTGGGTAGTTTTTCTGTAAACCTCTGAAGTGAGTCCCACATGGATCTGTCATAATGCCCTAATAGCGCAGAGGCGCTGGAGACCTTCAACGTGGAGGCTGACGTGCCGCAGACTTTTCTCCCCCACGAATCCTGTGCTCTGCTCTCCTTATCGGGAGGGACTGTTGATGAGGAGGCCACTGCAGATGTCTTTTTTGCAGCTGCTATTATTACAGAGTCAGGAGGCGGGTCAGATCTAAGAAATAATGGATCTTCCTCTGGAGTCTTGTATTTCTTCAGGATCCTCGCTGGCGCGGTTTTGAGTGTTGCAGGTGTAAGAAAAGTGTCCATCACAGGCTGGAGGAGCCCCAGCACCAAGGGTAACAATGGTCTGGCTGCTGATCTTTGATGTAAAGTTTCAAAAATCACTGAGGATGAACTCTGCTGAGTAGGCATCACAATGTTCAACTTTGTTGCCCCTCTGGCCAGAACATCCTGAAAAGTACTGACGTCATCCACCGGAGAGACCCTCGACGGTGGGCTGTCTGTAAGCGTAGGAGAGTAGTCCCTCCTTGAAGATTGTGTAGAAGAGGGCGAACGTGTTGGTGACCTGAGCCTTCTCCTATGACCTCGAGACATAGATCTCCTTCTTGAGGGAGGTGCAGGAGTACGTGTGTGGTCTCGACCCCTCAATGGAGTAGTAGGAGAGAGATCTACAGCTTGTACCAGCCGGGCCAGAGGAGACCTGTGTAGAGGGCTGGAGTACTCCTGAGTACCTCGTGCTTGTACTGTTCCAGAATTCTGCCAGTGATGCAGAGACCACCTGGGAGAGAGGTGCACAGATGGAGATTTCTGCCTCTCTTCTCGTGCAGGAGCCTCAGAGCGTGAATGGAGATGTACAGGTGAAGACGCCGGACTGCTCGAGGTCGAGATAATCACCTCCGGTGACCTTGAAGACTATGATGAAGTGCGTCTTGAACCCGTGTGATGGGTCGAAGCCGACTGGCGAGAGTGTCTCGACGTTGAACGTGGAGTCACTGTGTCCTGAACCCGTGCTGGTGATTTTGCTCTTGACGTCGGTGGTGGTGACGGAGAAATGCTCACTGGGCGTGAGGAGGACCTAGCTCAATGTCTCGACGTTGAGCGATGAGCCTTCAGCGTCGACCGTTCTCTGGGAGTAGAACGGTGCCCCGACATCGACCACCGCCTGGTTGACGACGAAAGAGGAGGTGTTCGTCTCGACGTCGAACGTCCTTGAGTTGACGCCGACCGAGTCCCCTGTCTTGACGTCGAGCGCCCGGGAGGTAGCGCCGACGGAGTCTTGTGTCTCGACGTCAACCGCCTCTGCGACGAAGTTTTGTGCCTCGACGTTGAATGCCGGGAGGACGTCGATGGAGTCTCATTTCTCGACGTCTATCCTCTATGGGAAGACGGAGACTTGTGCCTCGACGTCGAACGTTGAGCCAACGCTGACGGAGACCTACGCCTCGACGTTGAGCATCGCCGGGTTGACGCCAACGGAGGGTCCGTTACCTGATGATTAGACGTCGAAACTATTGTCTTCGATCTTGGTGTCGATTGGTGCACCGGCACCGTCGATGGCTTCAACGACGACATCCGTTTCTTCGCCGTTGGTAAATTCAACACCGATGGGGAACAGATCAGGATTTTGCTTCTCGACGTCGATCTGGCCCTCTTTTTCTTCTGTCTCACAGGAGACCTTCCTCTCTCAGAAAGTCCATAGAGACGAATCCTCTCCCTCTCCTTGAGAGTTCTCCTAGACAGCTTCTTGCAATGGTGACAGGTCTCTGGGGAGTGAAAGTCAGGAAGGCAGAGAATACACACAGAATGTGTGTCACACCTGGCCTTCTTCTTGCCACAGGAGGGGTAATGGTCAAAAAGAGATGGCATTATGACAGAAAATAAATCACTTACTGTCAAAAAAATGGTTGTACCTCACTCCAAATACCTAAAAAACATCGAGTGAAAGGTAGAAAACCGCAATAAAGTGAAGAATTATTTGACAAAAAAGTCAGAAAATCAGAGCTGTGAATTCCAGGGTCCCGACTGAAGGAGCCGGAAAGAACAACTGACCTAACTGTCACCCCTGAGGCATGATGGGAAGCTGGAGGTCATGGCTGCCTTAAAGGCACGGTGCCAGTTTTTATGTTACAATTGCTTTCATTTTCTGTACTGTTGGTTTTCAATGCAGCCTGTAGGCTAACAATGCCTGCTCTTTTGCAGATTATTTTGAGTCTACTCATTAAAATGAGTTCAAGAAATAATTACCCTCCTGTGGTCTATATTCTATAGTATGTTAAAACAAAAGCAGTTATTGATTGTTACATTGGTTAGCCTCCCTTATAGGGGCTTGCATTGATGTGTGAAAAAATGATTATATATATATATATATATATATATATATATATATATATATATATATATATATTTGCAAGCACCTCGAAAAACAAGGGATGACGACGCCGTGTTCTGGCCAAAATTCATTTATTCAGTCAGCTGGTAGGACGCGTTTCGCCTGTCCAGCAGGCTTGATCACCAACAACTTAACCGTTTCACAACAGCCATTTTAAATAAAGTGCTCATGACATGTCACATGACCTGACTACCAAGAAAGTGCATTAAACGAAAGACTAGTAGTTTTTTGCATCATTTCATGATAAAGGAAGTACTTTTCCTCGCACCTTCACAATTATACAAAATATTTTACCGTGCGTATTTGAAATGCAAACACTAATATATATGTAAGCAATCATATTTTTTTCTCATGCCGCTGCCTGCTCGAATTAAACATAAAAACAGCACATGCACTCGGTCCAACATTATTACCTATCAGTATCCAGGGGCAAAAAATACATTATGATTTAACGGTCTCCCATTTTAGCGTTCCCATAAATTGTTCCTTTATTCTACTATCGGTAAAAGGGAACCATACGTGATTCGCAACTGCATACTGGGAAAACTTTAACGCTGTAGTGGAAAATTCAACCCAAGTGGGTTAACAAGTTCCTATCACTTACAATTCCTCGCAATGTATATGTAAATGTACTTCCGCCCAAGTGAGCAATTACTAATTTTTGCAATCTCTACCTGCTTTCAAACATACGTGCTTAACACCCTTTGACAAACTTAACAAACGTTTTTTTAAAAAAAAATAGATTCAGAGAGGTTGCCTAATATTTTTCCATAATAAAATCAGCGATACATTTAAAGAGGGTTTACAAATGTGTAATCAAATCCTCTTCAATATTCAGTCCTGTAGGGGTTCGTGTGTTTAATTCCAAAATATAACAGGACTCTAGCTTTCTGAGCTTTTTTTCTCGATTTCCCCCTCGCATGCTTGGCGGGATACAGTCAATTACGTAGTACGATAAACCTTGTACGTTTTTCTCATGGTGGGACTCAAAATGACGCGCCACTGGGTAGGCTCTATCCCCATTACGGATAGCTCTAAGATGTTGCAGCACCCTTTTATGGACTGGATGGATTGTGCTGCCTACGTACCTCAAGCCACAAGGGCATTGTAGGACGACGTAGACTGCATAATTTGTTTTACAGGAAAAGTACCCTTTGATATTTTTCTCTCTTTTTGAGAGGCCCAACACATGACTGAGTATTTTTCCCGAAACCGCAGGCTTTGCACTTAGTGCATTTAATGAAGCCCTCTTTTCGTTTGAGCCATGTGGCTGTGTGGCTGCCCTGTTGTTTTTTAGGTACCATGTTGCTGACTAACATCTGTTTGAAAGATCGTGCTCTTCTAAACGTTATTGCTGGTCTTTTCTGGACTAGTTTCCCCAATAGCGGATCATTACATATTAGATGCCAATGTTTAATTAGTATGTTCCTGACTTTCCCATGTTGACGATTAAAGGCGGTAATCAGTCTCACTTGATTCTCTTGGGCCTTTTCTCGTTTAATTTTACTCTGGCTTGCGCTAAAAAGAATATCTTCTCTAGATCTCTTTTGCTTTGCTGAGTAGCAGCTTGTACGTTAAACTCTGAATAGCCTCTTGCTCTGAACCGGGATCTCAAGTCATTTAATTCACTGTCTAGAACATCCTGTTCACTACAGTTGCGAATTGTCCTCCGACACTCTTCATAGGGTATGCTTATCAAGTTCTGAGGATGGAAACTCGTTGCATGCAGCAGCGTGTTCCCCGCTGTAGGTTTCCTATAGAGTTTTGTGTGCAACTTGGAGTCTTTAACATAAATAGTTAAATCCAGGAAGTTTACGGAGGTGTCACTAATGGTACTTGTGAACTTCAGATTTAAAACGTTCACCTGCAATTTTTTAATAACGTTTTTTGCTGACTCCTCAGTCCCTTTCCATACGACGAAAAGATCGTCGATGAACCGACTCCAATGTAGTACATTTTCTTCCCACTCTGTCTGATAGGCGACCCGGACCACCTGCTCCTCCCACCAGCCCACATGCAGATTCGCATAGCTGGGGGCGAAGCAGGTGCCCATCGCCGTTCCGCAGATCTGATGAAACAACTCATCGTTAAACAGGAAGTAATTACTCTTCAGGCAGACTGAGATCATGGCAAGCAGCATCTGAGTATGTGCCCATAGTTTAATAGGGCGATTACTTAGAAAATGCTTGGTAGCCTTTAACCCATCCTCATGTCTGATGCTGGTATATAACGTGGTGACATCAATTGTTACCAGCAGCAGATCTTGTTCCCAGGGAAGATCATAGATTTTCTTCAAGAAGTCCCCTGTATCCTGGATGTAGGAGGGGAGGGTTTTTACCAAAGGGCACAAAAAAGAATCTATGAACTTGGAGGTGTTCTCAAACGCTCCGCCTATAGTGGAGATAATGGGGCAACCTGGGGGATTCTCAAGGCTCTTATGCACTTTTGGAATCAGATAAAATACTGGCACCACTGGATTATCAACTTTCAAAAATAAAAGTTCCTCATGTGTAATTAAGCATTGATTGTACCAATCCTGTAGCTGCTCATTGTATAATCTAAAACTAGTGTGCATAGTTGTTTCAGTAATCTTGGCATAATTACTTCGATTATTCAATTGCTTATAAGCTTCATTAAGATAGCTAGCCTTGTCCCACAAAACAACATTCCCTCCCTTGTCAGCATTGCGCACAATGCAATTGCCTTTTGATGTTAATTTAGTAACTAAAGCAGAGTACTCTCTTTCATGCTGTGAGTAAATTTTATGTTTGACACTCGTGCATTTCTCCAAATTTTTCAAATCATTAATTACTAGCTCATTGAATACATCAACTGAGTCCCTAGTAGTCATTGGTATAAATCTGGAAGATGGTCTGAAGTTCGTGGGTGCATTGCCGCCGATGTCTACTTCTTGCTCTCTAGCAACTTTAAGCGGTTGACTGGCGGATGTTGGAGTATCCTCAACCTGGCTAGATGAATTCGTTTCCATTTCAATGTCCATATTCGCACTTTGTGGACTCGTCTCATTACGATTGTCCATTCGTCTAAGGTCTAATAGACTATCCATATCAGCCACTGAGAGACTTCCTGATTGACTAGCAGTCATGGGAACATCTCGTGTTGTTACAACACGAGTGGATGTTTTTAAATTTGTAAGAACATTAAAGTTAAAAAAATATTTCGCACAGAACCAGCAACGTAGACCATTGGAAACAAGAGATG
Organism: Calotriton arnoldi; assembly: GCA_963921515.1. Taxonomy (NCBI): domain Eukaryota; kingdom Metazoa; phylum Chordata; class Amphibia; order Caudata; family Salamandridae; genus Calotriton; species Calotriton arnoldi. Next base: position 754,789 of record CAWUFW010007382.1, read on the forward strand.
TTCCCATGACTGCTAGTCAATCAGGAAGTCTCTCAGTGTCCGATATGGATCTTCTATTAGACCTTAGACGAATGGACAATCGTAATGAGCCTACCCAGTGGCGCGTCATTTTGAGTCCCACCATGAGAAAAACGTACAAGGTTTATCGTACTACGCAATTGACTGTATCCCGCCAAGCATGCGAGGGGGAAATCGAGAAAAAAAGCTCAGAAAGCTAGAGTCCTGTTATATTTTGGAATTAAACACACAAACCCCTACAGGATTGAATATTGAAGAGGATTTGATTACACATTTGTAAACCCTCTTTAAATGTATCGCTGATTTTATTATGGAAAAATATTAGGCAACCTCTCTGAATCTATTTTTTTTTTTAAAAACGTTTGTTTGTTTGTTAAGTTTGTCACAGGGTGTTAAGCACGTATGTTTGAAAGCAGGTAGAGATTGCAAAAATTAGTAATTGCCCACTTGGGCGGAAGTACATTTACATATACATTGCGAGGAATTGTAAGTGATAGGAACTTGTTAACCCACTTGGGTTGAATTTTCCACTACAGCATTAAAGTTTTCCCAGTATGCAGTTGCGAATCACGTATGGTTCCCTTTTACCGATAGTAGAATAAAGGAACAATTTATGGGAACGCTAAAAAGGGAGACCGTTAAATCATAATGTATTTTTTGCCCCTGGATACTGATATGTAATAATGTTGGACCGAGTGCATGTGCTGTTTTTATGTTTAATTCGAGCAGGCAGCGGCATGAGAAAAAATATGATTGCTTACATATATATTAATGTTTGCATTTCAAATACGCATGGTAAAATATTTTGTATAATTGTGAAGGTGCGAGGAAAAGTACTTCCTTTATCATGAAATGATGCAAAAAACTACTAGTCTTTCGTTTAATACACTTTCTTGGTAGTCAGGTCATGTGACATGTTATGAGCACTTTATTCAAAATGGCTGTTGTGAAACGGTTAAGTTGTTGGTGATCAAGCCTGCTGGACAGGCGAAACGCGTCCTACCAGCTGACTGAATAAATGAATTTTGGCCAGAACACGGCATCGTCATCCCTTGTTTTTCGAGGTGCTTGCAAATTTTACCGGACCTTGCTGGGGTGGTCCGTTCTCGACGACGCACCCTCTGTTTTGGAGTTGCGGCGGCTGTAACCCGAGCCGGGAGGAGATATATATATATATATATATTTGCATATGTATTTTTTTTATTATTTCCGGGGTCACCGCGCATGGGCGGGAATATTCAGTGCTTATGACTATTGATGAGGATCCCCTGGAAGAGAAAACTAGTTTCCCCCAAAAAGTGGGTGATCGCTGATCAGGAATAAAAGTGTTTTCTGTGAATAGATCACATAAAACAACTTGCCTGACCAGGGTATCTGCCCTTGAATGAGTTTCAATGTAATAACATTTGGCATAAGTTCAATGATCTCCAAGTGGCTGCTTTGAAGAGGTCTGGAAAAGGAACCATTAAACCTGCATTGGCTGATCTTCCCCTACTTGAATGGCTCTTTAGCGTACCCATAGCCGTCTGGTAACATTACATGACAAGCAATATGATCCATCTAGCTGTAATTTGTTTGGAGGAAGGGAATTCTGCACAAACATCCCGTTAGATCATAAATAAATGTTTGGCTTTGTAAGTCTTGGCTTCTTTTTAAATAGTACTGCAAAGCTTGTTTCCCCATGTAGGGAAGGCAATTAATGTTCTGCCAAGGAATATAGATTTGGGGAGACTGTCAGAAGAGATATGCCCCATTAATATGAAAATCAGAAATTACTGCTGGAAAGAAAAAAAAAGGGGTGAGTCTGCATTGAAATCTTGTACAGCTGAAAAACTGTACTCATACGGTTGTCTGGAAGGTTTACAAGCTTTTACCTTAGGCACTCAGGAGCTAGACGGTCAAACTCAAAAATAGAGGATTTTGCCTGATATCTTGGTTAGAATATTCAGTATGCCTCTTATGAGGAAAGACGGACAGGTGAAGATCCAGCTACTGTCACTAACAGGACCAGTATGAACTAGGAGACTCGTCCTTAACTTGCACTGCAGGTATATGGATAGAACCTTTGGAAGGAGTGCAAATAAGAGAAAGGCTTAAAGAAATACTGTTGATTAGTCTTTGAAAAGCGGTTTCCCATAGGATAAAGGCTCTAGAAACATGAAGATGTGGTTTTGGCATTTTCCTGTGGTGAATAAGCCTAATTCTGGGGTGCCCCATGAGTAGAAGACGTCAGAGAGGACTTGGTCTTAATGCACAATTGTGCTACTCGGAGTCCTGAAATATATGAAGATGGGACCATGATGCAGATAATACTTGTCAAAAGCCAATGCCATACTATCTGAACTTCCCTCGCGATTACTCTGGATCTCATACCGCCCCAATGTTCAGCTAGTGCATTTACAGTTGTGTTATATGTCTGAAGAAGAGTCAGTGCTTATGGCTGGGAGGAGGAACTCCCACATGTTGATCCAATACCATTGTCCTATTGATTATCATTTACCCTGGGTAACACATCTTCAATTCAAGCCCTTAAACTCAATAAAGAAGGATCCGTCATGATCGTAATTACCTCAGGGGGTTGTTGCAAAAGAACTCCCCGCTACATATTATTTTCTTGCAGACCAACCAGGAGGGCTGCATGATTCAATCAATCAATCAGGGTGGTTGAAGCGCAACTACTCACCTGTGAGGGTCTCAAGACGCTGGGGGGGTAGGGGGGCGGCTCCGTAGAGTGCTGGGGTCGATAACGACGGAGCCACGGGCAAGCAGTGTTTCTTGGGTGAGAGAGATGCTTTGATGAATGTTTGACTACAAGCGCTCCTCCCCTCCCGTGTTTGAAGCTCATGGGGCCCTAATTAGGCAACCTAAGTATCGTTCTTTAAGAAATTACCAAATCGTTATTTAAGAAATTACCAAGTAGGTATTGCATGAATGAATTTTGACATGGATGCATATTAGCCTACAACATAGACTAGGCTGACTACACTAGGTAGTAGTCAGAGTGGTAACGGGGATCAACTTCCCAGGTCCTGAAGAGAGGCCTAGGGGTAGGCTTCGAAACATGTAGACCCGTGAGGAAACTGCCCATTATAGCACTTGTTCCTCCTTTTCTCCCCATTTTTATTAATACCAGCTACAGGGAGCATTAAAGTATAGTTAATCCACGCAGCCAGGTATTTTTTAACTCACTCATCTTCTGACCCTTCCACTCTCACACCAAACACATTATTTCACTTCACTTAAAAGTGCTCCCACGTATTCGTTGGTCGTAGCATGCCCCGTCCCGCAGCGGGGCGGGAAGAACCCGATGATGAAGCATGCCACCAAGGGACCTTTTGGTGGGTGAGGGCTATTTTAGAAAACGTATCGTTTCTCCCATGCTAGAAACCGAACAGTTCTCTTGGGTTTAGTCACTATTTGTAAGGATAGCACTTTATACTGGTATGAGCATGGACCTCGGTGTTGATCTAAAGATCCATCTACAAGTCATGTGATAATTTTGCTTTGACCAGGTAGTTGTCTGTGTATGGGTAGATGAAACTTTCTTTGTGACGACAAAAGAATGTGACAACTGTCATGAGCTTAGACAATTCCCAAGGAACTGACTTCAGCCTGAACAGGAGGATTTTGTTTTGATAAGGATTTGTGGTCATCTTGATTCTCAGGGAGTGTCTGTGACTCTTGTACTGGAGATGAGAAAATACACAACCTGAAGATTTAGGACACACACCCAGTCCCCCTTAGTGTAGTTGTTGGAAGATCTGATAAACTGCCAACTTTCAGAGTGCCAGGTATGGTTATCAGCAAAGGAGGGGGGAAATTGTCGTTCATCCTTCAATGCCCAAATGGGGACCATAACCTCACTTTATGTGGTCTCAAGGATCTGGCGATTTTGTTCTGACTCTGCGCCTAGATATGAGGCTCAAAGTTGGGGAATGCCCTCTCCACAGCAAGGTCACAGAATGTTACACTCTGTCCTTCAGAGATCTCCTGAATGGCAAGGTCAAATCAGATACAACAACGTCGTTAACAGAGATTGGCTTTAGCAATGTACTGATGGTCAAACCAAGTGGGGGAGGGGCTTGGGTGGTTCCACTTGGTCTATACCAATCACTTATCTTTTTACGATAGATACACCGCAGGTCTTTTTTGTCAACTGCCTATTTTGAAATGGTCTAGAATTGCTAGTTGAAATTAAGTCTGAGGGAAATAGAGAATAACATCTTTCCTGACTGGCCCTTCAGTGGCTATGGAAGAGAAAGGAGTCACCCATGTTCCTGTATGAAATAGGACTATATAGAAACAGGAGAGGAGTGCCTGCCGATTTTGCCCCATAGGTGAACTCCCTGCCCATGTCTAAATCTCCTGTATGGCACCTTCTTACAGATATTGAACCCATTTATAGTGCTACTCTGGAAGGGACAAACACAAAAAGTGATCATCCTTCCACATCTTGCTGCCACATGAAAGACCTGACAAAAGGTGCAGAAATTCTCAGAGAAAACCGGAAGGTGGAAAAACATATGCAGACAATGAGAAAAAAAATGTATACCTAAAAAAAACAAATGTCTGGAAAGTCAAGATCATGTGCTTCAGTCATGAGTGTAAAAAAAAATAGGAAAACTGAGTAATCAGTCCAATAAATATTTAGAAAAGTATTCCAAAATCCCTGCTCTGCAAGCACAAAATAACTGCTTCAACGAACCAGCTGAGCATGGAGGGACAACCCAGTCCCAGGAGATACTTAAAGGTGTAGGATAATTTTTTCCATCATGGTTCCAGAGTACACAGGGAGCCCCATTTGCTGCTAGATTTGTGTTTCCAGGTTAAATTTCTTTTTAAAAACTTGTATTTTTAGTTTAATGTATCAAAACTGTTATTCGCAGTCCAATATGTCTTACAGACTAAAGCGGCTGACTGAAATTAGGGGAAAAAATGAGTACGTCGCATCTTACGGACTTGATTTTGTCACAATTGTGACTAGTTTTGAAACAGTAGATTTTTTTAAAAAAACAATTCGGAACGTTTCACAAGTGCTGATATATTCAACTGTTTATGAATATTAATGTGAATCAATGACTGAGAAACAAATTATTAGAACTTTTGGGCACAAGCTAAGTATTGTTTCTAAGCATTTTCTTTTCGACATAAAACATGTTTCTTGAGAGGCCGCCTTTTTGGGACTTCAAGTTTCTTCATTTAGAGACTCCTCATGGTTAGCAGGCATATTGGTTCCAATATTACAAGGGATCAAAAGTTCCAATGAATTAGTTACTAGCAGTGCATAGGGCAGATGACAATTTTCAAAGGTGCAGAATGCTTCGTCTTAACAATGCCTTTGAAAACGAAACATCTCACACTATTGATGACCGAAACAAGAGAAGGGAGCTCAGGTGAACAGCGGAATGGAAGGAAGAAAAATGCATTGTAGATTTCTGGTGTGGCAGGGTAAGACACTGGTCTAATTGCATACCATGCTTTCTGTCACAGGACTGAACAGAGAGCAGGAGTACATGAAGCCTAAAAATATACAACAGAAATAGCTCATGTTTTGAACTCCTCGTCTGGTTCTGTTTTTTTCTCAATGGTGATAGGCGAGCACGGTCTACCAAGACATTTTGTCCATTGCAAAATAGGATGGGTAGCAGTTCTGGTCTGACAACTGACTTGCCTAGATTTTAAACGTCACCATTTCACACTTCCCCTTCAGGATTCGGAAAGAAGCTGTAGTTAACTACAAACAAGAATGCAACTAAATAATCTTCAAAGGGTCATCAGCTCTGCCAATGCACCTCCACTGTGGCCCTTCCACAGCCCTACCAGTACATCTACTATACTTTTTTTCTTTTTTAACCAACACACTAGACTTTTGACCTATACAAAGCTCGGTCAAATTTACTCCATTTTGAGCATTACACTGCTGTCAATGCACCTTACTTTTAAACTCCCATATACTAGGGAAAGCCTCATTCCTATATCTGACATGGTTCGGTGATTAATCCCTACTTACTGGTACCAGTTAGTGCACAGGTAGCCTACTGGTACCAGTTAGTGCACAGGTAGCCTAGACATCCATGTAAGTGCAAACCTAAACGCTGTAGATTATGCATCATAAGACAACAGAGAAGCATGAAAATGCAAGCACTGGTTTACTATGCTGGGATTACTTTTAGCGAAACAATGGTGGACAATAAACTGGATCAGGCCATGGGGGCGGAGGAGGGGGGGTGGGGGCAAACATGGGGTCCTGGGAATGAGATCCAATGTGGGACCTCAAGATGGATGAGAGGGCGACGGAGGATATACTCCTGTAGACCACAATGATACAGATGATGACAGAGAGGAGCAAGAGGATGCCCCCAGTGGGATGACAGACCAGATGAAGATAGAGGTGCAGGATACCCGATATCCAGAGCATGGGAGGCGTATGGGGGCCTGAGGGCCTTCAGTATGAGTGAAACGCATAGCGGTGCATCAGGGTCTTTAACAATCCCAAATATAGTCAAGATATTGCTCATGGTGCGTTGGGGTGATGATTTGTATCTAGGAGAATGCAATAACTTACTGGTCCAATGGAATCTAGTGCAATGTATGTATTGTTTAACATAACACCATCTGCACAGTGAGATGCTCATGTAAGCCCTAGGTAAAATAGTGTGTCTGTAAAGGTTATCTATTTTATATATTGTTAAAAAAAAAGATCCAAAGCAGCTTTACTTTAACCCATGCATGGCCGCAAAGCACCCTCACCCTAAAACCATACAAAGTGCTGTCAACGTGCTGCCATTTTGACCCATACAGCTTTGATATTGTGCCTTCATTTTGTAACACACATAGCTCTGAATATACACCTCGACATTGGCACAAACATAACTCTGTAAATATATCTACATTCTGATCATACACAGATCTATCATCTCACCTATATAAAAACCCCCACAAACATTTAGAATTTTAACCCACAAATAGCCCTGCCAACACATCTTGATTTTGAACCAAACATGGCCACCATAAATTACCCTCCATTCTGACCAATGCACAGCTCTTCCAACGCATCGCGTTTTGACTCAGACTGCTCTATAAATGCACTCCTTTTTACAAACATGCATAGCTCAATGATAACTCCATTTTGAACATGCAGCTCTCTAAAATTGCAACATGTTCGGTCCCCTTCCTCTTGTATTCCAACCACCTTAGAGAACAGATAATGGGCAAGCCACTAGGTCTTAAAAAGTACAATTAAACATGTTGTCAAGGTTCTAAGTAATTTGAGTGTGTCAATAACTGTACTGCTCGAACAGTACCTCCCTAGTCACGTGGTGTGGCAGGCCAAGAGGGCAGTGTCTTGCAAGCTCTCTTGCATGATACCACTGCTACTACCTAGCAGTATCTTCCATGCTGCTTCCTGAGGCTTGCACTTTAGAAGGTGGAAGGAGGAAAAGTGACAGGAAAGACCATCAAACAGCACCTGGCTTGCCTCTGCCATTTTCACCTATTCTGAGACAGTCTCTACCACCAGAAACGAAAAGTTCCAGACTACAAGTGAAAGATACAGAAGGGAAAGCTAAGGCCCTCTTACATAGGCTGTGTTTTAGCATGTTTCCCCAGGTTAGAAACCCCACCCAGAACATTAAAAAAACAATTTAACTACTTATCTACATACTCAGCCGAGATGCAAGAATGCACTAATTTATAAAAAAAAAGACCATGAATAAACAGTGACAAAGTATACAAACACACACAACTGCCCCTCCACCCTTAGCACATTTCCGCATAACTGATAACATTTATACCAAGCAAAAGCCAACCTTCAATATGGTAAGCGTACCTTGAGGATCCACCTCCTTTGCCAGCTTTAGGGCATCTGAGTTGGCCAGGTCACTGTTGGCTGGGGTGACAGCCAGGATCAGGCAGCTCTCACGGTTGATAAATTGAAGGATCATATCCTTAATCTGGTACTCAATGTCCGCTGGCTGGTCGCCCATTGGCACCTTGGTGATACCGGGAAGGTCGATTAGCGTCAGATTCAACACTGCATGGGGTGGGGGGGGAAATAGAAACAGTCACTCAAAAAAAAAAAAAAAAAATCAAGATACATAGTGTTCGGGTGCCTTAAAAAGGTTTTTGTGAAAGAACTGCAGAATACAATATTCCTGGGCTTCACTTCGGTTTAGGTGATTCGTAGAAAAATACAGTCAAGTTACATTGCCAAACCTAACGAGCACTGGTCTCAGCTATGAGATCCATTCGGTTTTCCAATGTTTTTATCCGTGCTGTACAGCATCGCGGCCACTCTGCTGCATGGCTATAAGATAAAGCACACAGGTGCAGCCCCTGCATCATTTTGTAGGCATGCACGTGTTCAACACTCATTTGTGCCTACAAAATTACAGGGTTTTTTTTCTTTGTAATAATTAATACGAGCTAGATTATAAAAAGCAGTGTGAAAGCTCTTACATTTTTTTTTAATTTTTTTTTTTAAACCAAAAACTGACGAGCGGGTGCGGAAGGGGGAGAAGGAACATAGCGGTTGGAGAAGAAGAAACACGAAAGGAAGAACTTGGGACAAAGAGACACAAAGGCAAAAGAGAGCAACGTTGAGCGCATGGGGAGAAACAGGGGGGGAGGAGAACACCACAAGTGCAGGTTAGGGAGAGAGCCACATGTGCGAGAGAAACGTGAAGGAGGGCGTAGAAAAATGAACAAGGAAGACAGCTGGAAAATGCATGCACTCTCATGGAGTGCCTAAATAAAAAGAAACAAGTCGTTCCCCAAAAGCAAGCAGTGGACGCACATAAGCCAGCCAATCAAAATGATAAATAAACTATGCTCTATGGGAGCGACAAACACAAGATTGACAAGCTGCGACACGGAAATCCATTGAATAAGAAGCAGGCAAATGAGTGAAAGTAAATCCAACCAATGGTAAGCAATGAGCAAGCGCAAGCCCCTGTAACTTCTTGGTAAACCAACAATGTGCCTTTAGCCACTAGACCACTGTGCTGTCTGGTAGGCTCAAAAGGTGCCTGCTGCATATCATACCATAGAGGATAAGGCAGCATGCGCCAAAGAGTCAGCATTTGTGACAAGGGAGAATATGACCAAAGATCAAGGATCAGAATTCCGGCCTGACACCACACTCACCATGAGGGGAGTAGACACGAAGGTTGATGGGGATGGGGGAGATCCCTTTGTTATTTCCAGTCACCCGGTCAGTCTCTGCCTCGATCTCCTGGCGGACTTCATCAAAGTCTGTAAACTTTTTCGACTTACAATGCAAGAACTCTGCATATTCTACAGGAGAGAAGGAAAAGGAAAAAACACAAAAACAAGTCAAAAAGTCAACTCGCGGAAACTAAACCCCTTCTAGGGTGTTCCGTGAATGCAGTAATATAGGTTTAAGACTGTTTGGAGACTCCAGAGTGTCCAAGGCAACTACGTGGGTCATGCCGCATGCCTTAATTTACTTTGTTCAACCAGTAGTTGACAGATTTAAATCAGAGGGGCTCCAGTTTCTTTTCATCTCTGAGGTCGATCAACAAAACAGGGATTTCTAGATTAGGGCTTTGAGAATTGATGCTTTTGTGCAATTTACAAAAGAGGACTTTGTATGAGATAGCTAAATTCCATCAGGGATTATTCACAATAATATCTTAATTAAATATTTGAAATCTTCATCAATCTGTATGTTTTTCCCTGTTTGTCAATGTTTTCATGCAAACTGGAGATGTGGTACAATGTTTTTAGTGGTGAGAGACTGACTCTGCTGACCTAGCCTACACCCAAAGTGTACCCCCCCCCCCCCAACTGTGAAGGATGACTACTGTTCCTTCACCACTAGGCTATGCTGAGAATGCTGGTTGGAGCTGGTATACAGGAATTCTAGAATGCTCAGATAAGAGTTTACAGACCCTCTAGAAAATAGTCTGTGCATCCTGCAATAACAGATATCCTTCTTTTCCCCATAAAAGTTTTTGGTGCACTTGTGTTAATACAATACGTGTCATGAAGGGACAAACTGTATGGCATACAAGACTGTGGTTGCCTACAACAAGACTAACGCTATTGAGACGTTTGGAGTCAGGGAAACCCCAGGCAGTTTCACACTTGCCTTGCTTCTGGGGTGCAGTATACATTCATTACAAAGATCACTCTGCAACAAAAGTGACAAAAATACTTGTGGCTGCAAGAGCAGCCCTGTCCTCAAGTCTGATCCTAGACAGCAAATCACTGATCAGGATTCCTGCCATGAGCCAGTAACAATAAACACGCCTGTATCATCTGTGTTTCCTCTTCTCACTCCTCTTCGTGTTTGCTGTGCTGAGCATTGCCCGGCAACAGAGGTAACTGTTCAGAGTTTCTGCAGAATGGTCTCTCAAACACACTCCTCGATAATCTGGTGCACTTAACCTCCCTTTCAGTGCAGGCATGCTTGGGAAGACGTGCTCTACAATGCTTGGTGGAAAACATCGACCTTTCTTTCCACAGAGTTCGCCATTAAACTAGACCTCTCAAGCCAGCAGCTTGATTTTGTCAGGACATCTTAATACGTTTGGCGACATCAGCTGTAAGATTCGTCTTGCCCAGAACTGTGAAACTGGAGCTCGCCCCAATCCTGGGACCCGTATGAGACAGAGAAGGCCTGCTGATTTGCCCCTCATGAATGACAAGCTGCTGAGCTACCTTCAACAAGAGAAGCTGCTCTGACCTGGAGGACAATACCAAGACCCAGGTCAATGAAGCCTGTACAAAGGATAACTGGAGGAAGGGAGTCTAGTCAGAAGCAAGAAAGATCTGTAGCCAAGCAGTGTCAAACTGAATGACAAATACAGGACTTGATGTGAAGTGCATGCTAGAACTGTCAAAGGCATACACTTGTCACTGAGCAGGCAGCATGCGTAGACCAGCCTTACAATGTGGAAGGCTAATCACCCCTTTTTCCAGCCTGAAAAGCAGAATACTTTAACCCCTTTACATACTATTCATGATTTTATTCTGTTAGGCTGGTCACTGCGAGACAAAAACAGTTTTAACCATTGGGGATCCCAGATACATTTTAGTTTGCACTTACAGTTGCCCCCATATGCTTCCCCCCAGTTTTAGATGAGGTCCAGTTACTTAAGAAGGTGCAGCTGGAATATTCTAAACTCTACTAGCTGTTAAAGAGATCCTGGGGCTGCAGCGTTAGCAAACCCAGAGAACTCTCTTCCGCTATTCCTCTATTCTCATCACCCTGAATTGTGTCTAGTTTCACCAACTACCAGATAGATACCCTTTGGCCTCAGGTAACCAGACTGCCTGAACTCAAGATACTGTGTAGTTTCCTGTGATCAAACCAGTACACTTGGGGAGGGAAAATCCTGTTAACTTTTGGAGGTAGGTTAATTGGCACGGAGACATGCACTGCATCCATCGATGGCTCATACGCCATTAGCAGGCTTACATCGGCCCAGAGTTGTGAGGAAAGTAGAATGAGGGGCAGATAGATCATCACACAATAAAGAAACTTTGTTAGATGTTTCTGGCACTATGGTTTGAGTTTAGAGAATCAGTACTCACAAACATTTTCCCAGGGGCCAACAAGTTTGGTCTGTGATGTGACCAAGGGCCGCATGGATGCAGGCAGGGTGGCGGTGGGGTGTTTGGGGGCAAGAGAAGGGTAGTGAAGCATATACATCTAGTGTCTTAGTTGCACAATGTGAAACCAGAAAACATGTGATTAATCCCGGCTTCCCCACTAAACCAATCTGTGTGATCCTAGGCAATTGTTTTAAGTCAATCTCATTTTTCTTCATTATCACATATAACAGGACCTCGAAATACATGAATTAAGGTTGTGCGCTGTACAAAACCTTCTCCTGTGTTTTAATTAATAAACTATGTTGTTGTTCATGTATAATAGGAACCCAGGCAATCCAAAGAGTGAGTATAACAACTGACTTGCGTCTTAAGTCACTGTTGTCGGGGGGAGGGGGAATTGAAGTTTCCAAATTCATGTTTGAAAACTATCCCTTTAAAAAATACTTCTCAATGCACTGATATAATCTGATGTACTAAGGTGAAACAGTTCTGCATGTTAACGAAACACACTTTTTGAATTCTGAAGAGACTATCAGATTTTTACACATTTGCTGCAAGATGTCTTTTAAAATGAAGGTGATCCTAAAGTTAAGGGGGCAGGAGACTCTACTTACTTCCTTTCTTTAACTTTAACTGTTAAACAAAACGCTTACCTGTTTAACATTTTTTAATAACAGTACTGAGTCAAGTAAACAGCAGCCCAGTGCTGCTGTTGATCAGGGGGCCGCATGTGAAGCTCAGGAGGGCCGCATGCGGCCCCCGGGCCTTACTTTGAGTATCACTGGTTTAGAGCATGGGAACCCGAGACTATTTACAGTCAGATTCCAGAGCAAAATCAGAGGCCTTTCTGATCACGTCTTGCAGAACAAAATTGACAAAAACCCTAATGTCAGTCACATTACACAAAAACACTATAAATATCTGTAAGATTGTATCTCATCTCCAGAAGTTGCAGGGAACTGCTGTTGTTCATACACAGCTTAGGTCTGAAAGGAGAGCCCAGTCCCTCCCCACTACCTACTACGCACACATCATCTGAGAGAGAGGTCTGAAAGGAGAGGTCAGTCCCTCCCCACACCTTACTACGCACACCCGTCATCTGAGAGACCGGTCTGAAAGGAGAGGCCAGTTCCTCCCCACTCCCTACTACGCACACATCATCTGAGAGAGAGGTCTGAAAGGAGAGGTCAGTCCCTCCCCACACCTTACTACGCACACCCGTCATCTGAGAGACCGGTCTGAAAGGAGAGGCCAGTTCCTCCCCACTCCCTACTACGCACACCCGTCATCTGAGAGACCGGTCTGAAAGGAGGGCCCAGACACTGCCCACTCCCTACTATGCACTTCTGTCATGTGAGATAGAGGTCTGAAAGGAGAGGCCAGTCCCTCCCCTCTCTACTTACACCTTAATATACACTCCTGTTATACTCTGGAAAGCTCGGAGTGGAGATGCCACTTTCTCCCCATACCCTAGTAGTAGGAACTGTAAAGTAGAACTACTGTAATCAAAGAAGGGTGGCTTCGGCACGGCGGGGGAATGGAACTACGTATGGTAATAAAATATTACTTAACGTTAAAAAAAAAACTAGTAATTGACGGAAAAAAACAAAGGTTAAAGTAGCGTTATAGTTAGGTGTGAAAAGATCTGTTTTTACTATTAAAAACCTTTGAAATTCACTGTAAAAAACAATTGTTTAAGTAACGTTATAGTTAGGAGAGTCTGTAAATGACTAACATTTTAGACTAGAAAAAAACACAGAAATTCACGTTACAGTTAGCAGCGCTAACTGTAACTTGCGCTCCTGCCATAAACTGCTTTTGACCTCACATATGACATCACTTCTGGCATTCAATTACACCAATTATGACCTCATTGATGACATCATCCAAGCTTCGTTTTTCCGCATATTGCTCTATAAATTACCATGGCATCAGAGGCCTTAAAGTATTTACAAAATAGCTCAGGAGAATATCAGTCATCATTACTGCCATCACAGATACAATTCCCTTAGGTGTAGAAAGCATGCAATATGTGCAACATTGACCCTATGCCATACACTTTACAGCAAGCATAGTTCACATTAACATCAACCACACATATATAGGAAACCCTCATGGAGTACGGTGTTCAATTTGTATACAACTGTTCACAGAAAGCAAAGTTCCTAAAAATAGTGAATATCAGTTCCAAAACAAATAACCTACTACAGACAGCTATCTGTAGCAAACCCTTGAAACTCACCAAACCTACATGTAGAAATATCAGTAAAGCACTGGGTACGGTTAACAGTGCTTACTCTATGGAGAGAGTTTACTCAGTACCACACTGTTTGCAAACAGAGAAACTTTCATGAGAAATACACCACAGAGTATTAAAAAGTATCTACTAAGAACAGTGTATACTCTATGCAACAGTTGTCAAAAAAGACACTATTGGCTAAAAATAACCAAGATCTGAAGGTGCTACACATATTACCTGCACCGTTCATATTGTGGTGAAAACTTTACAGACAGCCCATCTTCTCAAGCAAAACAAGCACATTGACATAGGTTAGTACCTGGTGCACGCAGTCTTCTATGTTATGTAGAAATGGTTATGCTGACACATCTGTCCAATAGCTCAAGCCTGCTTGCAAAAGTTATTGTCTACTATGTAGAATCTTACTCCTGTTGAAAACGTTTTCTGCAGAATCAAAAGACTTGTGTGGAACATAATGAACGCAAGTCAACTGTCACCTGCACACAGAATTACTCTAGAATATCATGAGTGAGGTCATCAATGTAATTTAAGATGCCAAATGATGTAATGAGTGATGTCATATTTGACGTCATAAGCAGTCCATGGCTAGGCGCAAGTTATAGTTAGTGCTGCTAACTATGACTGGTGAATTTCAGTGTTTTTTTTTTTAGTTCAAATTGTTAATGTTGTCAGGGACATATTCACCCTACTATAACGGTACTTTAGAAAATTGAGTTATTAGTTGTGTGGCCTGCACAGGTAATAGGGCCACAATTTCCCTTACTGGGAACCAGGCACCCCATTGTAGTACTTGACTCTCTCAGGGTAGCGAAACAGAGCAATCCAAGGCCTAGTTAAGGGAGGTGGTAATCATCGTTCGCTGGCACGCGATAACATACAATAACTGATTGTCCAGCCAGTACTTTTTCTTTAGAAAAAATAAAAACATTTATTGCACACAAACTAGTAAATACTATGCAGTAATTTACTAATATGTACATAAGCAGATGGAAATTATCATAGGTGACATTACATAATCACCTTTGATCCCCTAAAGGGGTCATGCAAACATATAAGGTAAGCCTACTCGTGTTGTCAAAGGATCAAGAGAAGCAGACCACATTTTTAAGATATCATTTTAAAGGTAAACGCAATCAATTATAATCATCAGGTGTAAATTCACTTATGAATGCCAATAAAGCATATGCACTGTGATCAGTAAACACTGACAGCTTTATTATGTCAAAGTCTAAAAAATGAACAAAATGTGAGTGTGCTTTTTGAGACTTTTAAACCATGAAAACTTAACTATAAAAAAAGCCACTAGAGGGCTTCACATTATGACTACATTACATGAACCATAGACTTAGCCGCTAGAGGGCGCTTCAGTACATGAATCTCTTTTATACACTTTCAGGCCACAATAACTCCAACCATAAAGTAAGCCCCTAGTAGGTGCAGCACTGCCAGCTGTAGAGCAGAAGCCCCAGCCAGGGGAGTGTTTAGAAAACATTAGGAACATTTCAGAGGGGTCCTGGTTTCAAGGACCCCACATACATAGGGTTAGTAACCTTGAACTTTTCTCTTTCTGTTTTTTTTTGGGGGGGTGGGGGGGGGGTGCCCGGTCCCAACTAGGCACCCCACACGCTCCCGACATTGTGGGTAGCCTAGGGAGCCCACCCCTGGCTGCCCCCGCTGGCTCCCACACAGCAGACTTTCTTCCTGCTGCTGCAGGAGGCGGCAGCTCTGCTCTCCCCTGCCTGCTCTGTGCAGGAAGGGTGTTGTTCTCCTAGTGGCCGCCCTGCTGCCCACCAGACAGAGGCATGGGGAGCGGTAGATGGACCCACCACCGCTGGTGGTTGTGCGGCGGCGTTCTCCCTTCCTTTGCCACAGACCAGAGAGATGAGGGCCCCTGGGGAAAAAGAGGAAATGGGGAGGGGACTCCACCCATGCCCCCTCCCTAAGGACAATAAATTAAGGAATCCTGCACCAACCCCCGGACCGTGACCCACCTCAGGGGTATTTTAGAAAGGAGCAGCGAGCCCCACGCACTTCGCTGGAGAAAGCTCAAAGGTCATCAAAGTTTAAAATGCCATAACTTGACCCCGTTGGGCCGATTTTGATGATCTTGGGCTTACTATACTCATTTTTTAGTTGCAGCAGACCTCCTCAGCTCCAAAGTGGTGTAGTTCTCAGAGATCTGGTTCTCCTGGCTCCCTGCGCTAGCCTTCCTCCTGGTCTTGGTTTCTGGGTACAGAAGTCCAGGGCTTTTCCACAACTTGTTCTCAGAGGGCGTAAGGGGGCCAGCCTCAATGGTCCTTCGGTAGACTCACTGGTTCTGGGATCAACTGGGCAGAGTCCTTAGAGCTTTGTGGGCATCAAGCAGTTGTTGCTTCCAGTTATTCATGGCAGCTCCAGGTTCCAGCAGCAAAGTGCAGACAAATGACCAGGCAACCAAGAGTCTCCCCCTTGTGCAAGAGTTTTTAAAGGGGAGAGGAAGGTTCCAAAAGCCAGGCACCCCTGGCCAATCCTAGGGTGCCACGTCACCTCTCCACTCTTGTCCCAACCGTTCTGCACAGCATGCTGGGACAGTTCAAAATGGCGTCATCCAGGAATCACTAGTCGCATCTCCTCTGAGGACCTCTGCTCCGCACCTCAGTGACAACACTGCCAGGGCCTTCCTCACTAGATTTTCAAAGGGGAGCCCCCTCTTGTGTTGGCTCCAGTGGTCTGGACTCCCCCTTTGTTCAGAAGGCTTGGGCAGGACTGTTCCTGGCAGTGTGACAGCTGATTCATTGATATAGATCATTACTCCCCACTCCTTTCCTCCTCAGGAACAGAGTGAAGCACTTAACTGCTATCTTTGTGGGGGGGAGGCCTTTGTCCTGCTGCTGGAGAGAAATATAATTAACCTGGCAGAGCAGGGTGACAAAAGGCCTGGACTCTATCCTGAGCTGCGCAAGAGAAATAACTCTGGATGGCTCATAAATGGTACAGATCTCTTTTAGGAATTTGCAAAATAGATTTTCTCGCACAGGTTAAACTCAAATTTGATACATCTCTGATCTCTGTAGGCCAAAGGAGAGCAAATCTGCACTCTAAGGCATTTTTCTCCCTGTGTGTATGATAGATTGTCACCACAGACAAAACAGTAAATCACATTGACTTTCCCTGTGAGTGTATACTAACATAAGACGAACCCCAGGTTAATACCTAATCCTGCAAAGTCTCCTCTGCACCAGCGTACCTGTGCATAGTTTCCGGGCTGCACAATAGAGTAGTCTCATATGCGCAGCCTACACAGGTGGTAGCACATTACAATGACAAAATAGTCCCTGACAGGGGAGATTCACACAGAAAACAATGAATATAGGCCTGAAATCAGTGCCATATTAAAGCTGTCCAGCCGGACAGAATATTTAATAATGTATCAAATCACATAAAACACAAGAATAAAATGGGACACACTCCTGCGTCCAACGCAACATATATAACAAAGACACAAATTAACAGAAATTCACAAATTCAGAAAAAAGCTCAGGCAGGACAAAAAATGCTTCTAACTTGTATAAAGAAATGCAACAAGCAAACAATAAGGAGACACCGTTACACATCAGTAATTGATTCAATTGCGTTTACGGTGCGTATAAGGTCGACGACGTTTCGATCCCGTAGAAACAATATTGGGATCATCATCAGGACGTAAAAATGACATGCCTGAGGGAATTTTAGCCAAGCGTAATAGCAGGGGGCAAGAAATGAGGCTATTGCGATAATGCCAGGAAGGAATTACTGTGGTCGCACGGAGGTACGTTAGATCACTCGAGCGTCTTGGCGCATAGCAAAGGAGGTAGGGTGGGATTGGGGCATATCCCAATTGAGGGTACTGGTATGGAGAGGCGCAGTAACCTAATCACACGAATAGCGGCAACCAATCCAATTTGGAAATATATGAAAGGTGCTGTGAGTCACGCAACAATGATGCGAGTACTCCTGAGCCGGTACAATGACCTGTGTATCCTTCTGTATTCCGGTGCGCTCACCGGAATACCGAAGGATACACAGGTCATTGTACCGGCTCAGGAGTACTCGCATCATATTTCCAAATTGGATTGGTTGCCGCTATTCGTGTAATTAGGTTACAGCGCCTCCGCAAAACCAGTTTATCTGGGAAGTTGGTGGTGTAAGTCGGGTTGACACAAAGCGTGAAGCTAACTCACACGCCTCGCTGATGTTATGGCGACAAGTAACACTTACTTGCTGGTAAGAGACTGCAAGGATCAGCTGTGAAGCAGCTCAAAAGGGGGCACATCAGAAACATGAGGAACAAGTTGGAGTCCCACTGTGGCATTAGAAAGGGAGATGGAGAAAACAAATATTGTGACCCTTTAAAAAAAAAAAAAATGCATAACAATTGGAGACTTAAACACGGAGGGCTGCTATAGCATTTCTTTATACAAGTTACAAGCATTTTTTGTCCTGTCTGAGCCTTTTTCTGAATTTGTGAATTTCTGTTCATTTGTGTCTTTGTTATACATGTTGCGTTGGACGCAGGAGTGTGTCCCACTTTATTCTTGTGTTTTATGTGATTTGATACATTATTAAATTTTCTGTCCAGCTGGACAGCTTTAATATAGCACTGATCTCAGGCTTATATTCATTGTTTCTGTGTGAATCTCCCCTGTCAGGGACTATTTTGTAATTGTAACGTACTACTACCCAAGGTCCCTGACCATTACAATTGGGTTCCCTTGTTAATTAAACACGCCTACACAGGTGTGCACACATGTAACCAGCCAAGTGCCCCTTAATGTTGCAGCAGCTTTATCTTAAAAGGCAGACACTGGCGGTAAACACGCGCAGTCCATTTGCCATGTGATTACCGTGGGGGAGACACATGTAGTGAGACTCACCCATAATAAAAAGTTCAAAACCGGGTGATCCAAAAAGCAAACAATGTGGGTGTACTGAAGGGGGCGGAACTCAACTGAAACGCAAACAGAGATAAACATATAGACATAGTGCATATAGATATAAAAAATTGAAAGCTAACTTTAGACTTAAGATTAAAATTTAGCATTATTTTTAGGGACAGAATAAAGACCTAGGGTAGAATCAGGCTTGGCAAACAAGTTATATAACTTTTGTAATGCTCTTTCTGGTAGAGATTCTATTAAGCCGCAGACTCCTCATCTTTTGAATGTTCTCTAAGCATCAGACTGGATCTGGAAACTTTTCAGCAGTACCTCTGTGTGTGGATTGGTGTCGCCGTGTGACTCCGCACTGATGCTCTTCTGCCCAAGAAACGATGTGCTGAACCTATGTAGGCATCACTCCTGCATGCAGATGTTAGCTGCTTTTGAAAGTATACACTTCCCCAGACCCAGAGCTCCAAAAACAAATTGGCCTCACTAGTGTGCAGATTCCTTGAATTGGGATCTTATTAATGGAGTCCAACCACAGAATAGGGAGAATGAGAGGGTTGGAGTGGAATCTGCGGCTACACAGAGTCTCTACCAGAAAGAGCGTTACCGAAGGTAAGTAACTTGTTGTTCTTATGGATACTACTAACTGCAAATTCCTTATCTTTTGTTTAGATACCATAGCAATACCATGTTAGAGGTGGGTCCATGAATTGGCCTAGACCAAAAAGCCCTGCAGGACTAAGTGGGCAAAATGCACCTCTCTGCAAACCTGACTGTCCAAACACTAATGCTTCGTGACTATATGGAGGGACGACTACGGAGCTGCATGGCAATGTCCAGGACAGGGACTCTGCTTCATAAAGCAGTAGTACCAGCTGTGGTCCTGGGAGAATTAGCACACAAGTCCTTCTGGAGGCTGTTTTTTAGGCAATGCGTACCAAATGTTAAGATGGAGAACGATCCAGCAGGAGATGGTTCTCTTCTGAATTGCCTTGCATTTGTTTGCTCCAGAGAACCCCACAAAGAGCTGATCTTCCACCCAGTGTTCTTTGGTACAATCTATGTAAAAGCTCAAGGCTCTCTTTGGGCCCAAGCGATAAAGTCTCTCCTCCTCAGAGGGTTGAGACAGAACACAGAAAGCCAGCATGGTGATGTTTTGACCAACGAGGAACGGCATCACAACTTTAGGCAAGAAAAATTGCCCGTGTCCGCAAAACCAGTTTATCTGGGAAGTTGGTGGTGTAAGTCGGGTTGACACAAAGCATGAAGCTAACTCACACGCCTCGCTGATGTTATGGCGACAAGTAACACTTACTTGTTGGTAAGAGACTGCAAGGATCAGCTGGGAAGCAGCTCAAAAGGGGGCACTTCAGAAACATGAGGAACAAGTTGGAGTCCCACTGTGGCATTACAAAGGGAGATAGAGAAAACAAATATTGTGACTCTTTAAAAAAAA
The DNA here is from genome assembly GCA_963921515.1 of Calotriton arnoldi. Taxonomy (NCBI): domain Eukaryota; kingdom Metazoa; phylum Chordata; class Amphibia; order Caudata; family Salamandridae; genus Calotriton; species Calotriton arnoldi. The sequence goes on from CAWUFW010007382.1 coordinate 775,007, forward strand.
AAATGCATAACAATTGGAGACTTAAACACTGAGGGCTGATATAGCAACCACAAAAAGACAGAAAGAGCTGAAATGCACCCTTTAACCATGCCCAGAGCAAAGCCTTGACGGGCTAGGACAAAAACAACAAAACGCCAGATAACTTTGCTTGGAGAGGGTTTATCCGACGAGTACCACACAAAGCCACAAATTGTTCTGTAACGACAGATGTATACAGTTTTGTCGAGGGACACTTGGCTGCCAAGATGACATCAACCACCTCCAGCAGAGAGACAAAGGTCTTCAGATGTCGCCGCTCAATCTACAAGCACGAAGGTGGAGACTGTGAAGGCCCAGGCACAAACCTTGCCCTGTTGCTGCAAGAGCAGGTCCTACTGGAGGGGCTGACACTGTGCATTCTCGGCAGCGGCGAACAGATTGAGCCATGGTTTGCCCCATTTTCAGACGAGACCTGGCACCACCTCTGGATGCAACTGCCACTTGTAATCTCGAGCTCATGTGCAATGGCATTTAATGATCCTGGCAGGTGGTTCAACACCAGGAAGATTCCTTGATGGTTCAGTCATTTCCAGAGTTGCAGGGTCTACTGGCACAGGGTCCCTATTTGTTGCAGTGACACACAGCAGTGGTGTTGTCCATTAACACCTGTACCAGCCTCCCCCTGATTGATGGAAGGAAGACTTTCAACGACAAGCGGATGGCCCTCTGCTCCAGAAGGTTGATATGGAGTTGGGAATCCGCCAGAGATCAGAAGCCTCTAATCTCAACCTTTCTCAGATAGACACACCACCACAGAAGCGATACATCAGTCATCGCTGTTAGTTCTGGGTGGGGAAAGGAGACGGATCTGCAACTGACCTAATCTCGGTCCATTAACCATCAGTGCATATCTTTTGTAGTCTTCCCTAAAATCTGAATGTGGTCGGAAAGGTCCTCTTGATGCAGAGTCCACTGAGACCCCAGATCCCACTGAATAGTCCACATATGCCACCTGGTGTGCTCAACCAGCAGAATGCAGGAGCCCACCAGCCTCAGAGTCTACCTCACTGAAATCCAGGACAGAGATTAAAACATCGGGATCATCGCCTGAATGTAATGGACTCTCTTTACAGGGGGAAAGTCACGAAACCAAACCGTGTCCAAAAGAAAAAGTTACCTACCTGTGGTAATGACCTTTCTGGGGGATACTCTACCTACTGGCATATTCCTCACACGTAGAACAAACCCAGGCATCACACTGGATATGGAAAAAAGTTCAAAGCTCCCAAATCAGCCGTAGAGGGTGCTGGACCCTCTCAGTGACCCTGCAGGACACCTGAAGTCACATCAAGTAGTATAACAGAGTCCATAAAGTGCCCGTCCCAGTGCAACAATGTCAGTTTCCATCTAGGACGGCAGCAAAAGGGCTTGCAGCTCATTAACCCTTCTAGCAGAAGTGATAGCGACTAAAAATACAGTTTTGAAAGTTAACATTCTTAGTGTTCAACTATGAAGGGGTACAAACTGAATCCCTATCAAAAAGATAAGAACCAGATTCAAGACCCACTGGGGAACCACAAAAGGAGTTGGAGGATACATGTTTGTCAAACCTTTGAGAAAAAAAATTACAATAAAAGGACAGCTGAGGAGCATGGCTGAGCAGGCAAAGATGGTTGTCACATTCTAGATGTGTTCCAGGATCTCCTCCAGTATCCTGTGCAATCCTGCTGCTTGTGGAGCCCTCCATCATGCCTAAATCGCGACTGCTGGCCCGGTGGGAGCCTCAGAACCCCTGAGGCCTGCTAACTGCCGGGATCCCCGCCGATAGTGAGAGACTGGCACGGCAGCCTGGGGCGGAGGAGGCAAAATGGCAGCCTGTTAGGAGGTGAGATGACTGGGGACCACAGTACACTCAAGCTGCCCCCCCCCCTTCGAGGGTTGAGAGCCGGGGACACAGAGCCCAAGGGAACTCTAGGGGGCGAAGAGCGGATTGGCGCCCCCTCCCCGTTCCTTCCTTCCCGACTGGCACAGCGGTGGGCCGGGGACCGCTTCCTGCCGCATCATGGTGAAACCTTTAACCGCAGGCTGCACAGTGTACTGCTGCAGCCCACGCAACGATCAGAAGCCAGCAGCGGCCCGGCTGGTTGTGGTGCCCCAGCCCTTGAGGGGTGACGGCAAGCAGGCCGGGTGGTCAGCGGGGCCCGTGCCCTGCTGCAGCCTATGGTGCAGAGGTGGTGGGCCGAGGCCTTGTGGGCCTCCTGGCCAGCCCTGTGCTCCGGTGTGCTTCATCCATACCGCCCTCAAAGATCTCCTAGACTGATTTGGCCCCTCTCTGGGCCCTAGAGGGTTGAGCCACCTGGAAATGGGGTGACTGACTGCTGCCTCCCACTTTGGCGCCTGTGACCCTAGTTTCCAGGGGCCCCCTCCCTGCCCCTGCTGCTTGTAGCCTGTCGGCGGGCCCCTCGGATTGCTGCTGCCACACTGTGGAGTTGCATCAACCTTTGGGGGTCTACCCCACCCGAACATGCTGTGAATACCTAGAGGGGCCTCCTCAGGTGGACTACTTGCGTCCTTCTCAAACAGGAAGACCCACTTAGACCCTTACACCATGAGCATAGGCAGAAGTCACGGGGCCCAGATGCAGGCAAAAATGGACAAATCTGTGATCCACGCCCCACAGGGTGCAATCCCCCCCCCCCCCCACTGGGCATGACCTCGTTGCATCATGTTGCTGCTGCTTAAGACCTGGCCACCATCCTACAAGCCATATAGTCCTCTAAAGAGGCGGTGGAGAGCAAGATCTGTGAAGTCGGAATTGTTGTGGTGCTGCTGCGCAAAGAACTGCGCAATGTGGGCGGCAGGGTCTCGGAAGCAGAAGGTAGGGTCTCCACCCTGGAGTACAAAATGGGCGCTCTGAAACGCTCTGTCGCCAAACTGACAACTACAGCTGCCACTCTGGAAACTTGTGCCAAAGACACCGAAAACTGATCTCGTCGGAACAACTTGCGGTTTGTAGGTTTCTGCAAAGACGTTGAGGTCCAGCATCCTGAAAAATTCATGGAGGCCTGACTCACGTCCTGGGTACCAGAGGAGAAATTGTCGCCTTGGTTTGTTGTGGAGAGGGCACATCGCTTCTTGGACCAGTGGGCAACCGAGCGCCAAAATCTTCATGGCAGACCCCATCAAGGACAAGCAGCCGACTGCTCGTGGTCCCTCTGGGACAGGCAGCAATCACTCCCGAAGCAGAGACCAGCACCGGGAGCTGAACAACACGAACTGCGATCATCGTTCTGAGTCTCCCAAACAGCCTGATCACTGAGGGTCCAACCCTAACGCATACACGAGACCTGTATTCTGGTGGTGGCGCCGTGCTTGCCGGAATTTTGTAAACAAATCTACAACCCTAGAAGCCACGCAAGTCACGCTTTATCCTGCACTGGAGGAGGTAGCACGCGAATGCCTCGCTCATGATACTGTTGAAGGGTTGGTTTTCCTAAGGTTTGAAGGTGACAAATGCTTCAGGGGGATAAGTATGGGGTGAGAGGGAGTTGGTTTATTTTGTTTTGTGTTGATTGTACTTTTAGCTCTCTCTGTTCCAGACAGTCTTTAAATGTATACACCACACGGGGTGGCAGCTCTCTCCCCCTTGTCCTCTGGGACCAGCCCGACACTGAAGGCTGAAAGTCACACTCTGCACTATTTGGCGCTGCTCCTCCATAGGTCCTTTCCGCTAGTGGTGACCTCCACTGTCATCGATATTCTGGGCAGCTACCTTGGAGTGGAGGGCCTCCTGGAAGGAAAGCCGTACAACCTTCTCAGGCCCTCTGTCTTAAGGAAGGCCCTCCTTGTCTTTCTGTCGGGGTCAACGATTGTTGGTGGTGATTTTAATGACCAGCCTGATCCAGCCCAGGACTGTTCCAGTACGCCCAACACCCACAGACTCTCTCGCATCAGACAGCTCTTCTTATGGATGGGAGTCCCTGGGGCTGTGTGACACGTGGCGCGTATGACATCCCAGGGACCGGAAATACACCCATACCTCAGCTGCCCATGAGACCTTCTCCCGTATTGATTCGCTTCTTCTGGCGGCTACAGATATCCTTTAATGTCATGAGCACTACTACCCTTCCGCAGGGTATTTCAGACCAGCTTGGGCACCCAGACCATCTACGGCGCCCGGTATGGTGTCTTAATGCATGGTGCCTGATGGATGCCCAATGCACGGAGTTTCTAAGGTCCGAAATACAAGCCTACTTTCACCACAATAATAGTACGGGTCGAGTCCACTGGCACCCTGTGGGCACGGCTACCATTCGAGGTCAGACTCAGGACTTCCTCCAGGCCCATAGCCAGTAGAAGCTGGCTCAGATCACTAAATTTGAGACTTGCATACTGTAGGTGGAGCAGCAACTCTGACGAGACCCCTCAGTGATTCTGGAATGCCAGCTGCAGCCTCCCCAGGCCTCCTTGCGGCAGATCTCGCTTGAGGAGGCAGGAGAAGTGCAGGAGCGGCTCAGTCCAACGGGTGTACAAATGGGGTGATAAAAGTGGCAAACTGCTCTACTGGCTGGCCACACGCGCTCTGGCCTCTAGAATTGTCTCCAAAATAGTGGACCCGACTGGTTTCTGCCGGTGCACCGCTCCGGAGATTGCAGCAGCATTTGTGGCATACTCCCAACAGCTGTACGCCCAACACTCCTGACCCATGACAAACCGCAGGTAGCGCCAATAAGCCTGCAGGAAAGAGATATGGAAAAAGGGATCCTGCTGGTCTAACTCCACCATCCAGTCTCCAGGGTCGAGGGCAGACCTGATCTGAGCATGTGAACATTTTGAATTTTTCCTTCCAGAGGAAGGGGTTGAGAGGGTGCAGGTCTAAAATGGGACAAAGGCTTCCGTTCTTCTTGGGTAGGTGAAAGTAGTGGGAATAACCATGTCCTACTTCTAGCACAGGCATCCTCTCGGTCGTCCCTTTGACCACAACGGCTTGCACTTCCTGCTGCACAACAAATAGATGGGCCCAAGTCATTTGGCTGGGGAGACGATGGAAGGTTCGGCAGTGAGCGAACGAAAGGTAAAGCATATTCCTGCCGATCAATTTGCAGGACCATATGTCTGATCTTATGGCCTGCCAATCCTGCAAAAATCATTGGGTGCTGCCTCCAACCAGGTGGCTGCGCCCACCTAAGGCACACTAACAGGGTTTGGCAGGTAGGGCTGCAGGGGGGAAGTTATCTGGGTTGACTGTTGACCTTGCCAGTGGGGGGAGGGAGGGGAGGGGTGTACCACAATTTCAACCACAAAACTGCTGGGCACCTTGTGGAGGTTAGATTAACTAATGGTATGAGGTATCTCTGCCAAAGCTGCTAAAGGAGCAGTAGGGCTAATGCAGTTGGCAAGGTGAGGCAGCTAAGCCCAGGGAGAGTGCCATGGCCCTGCTATCCTTAAACCGCACAACAGCAGAGTGTGCCTTATCCCCAGACAGGCGACTCCTGTCAAATGGCATGTCCACGGCGGATGACTGGACATCACCTGAAAAACCGGTAGAACATGTGGCACACGTCAGGGCTGTCTTCTATCTCCCTACTTATTTGCGCTGGCACTGGAGCCACTGGCATCATGGGTCCGGATAGATGCACAGGTTAAGGGATTTGAGTGGCCAGGGGGGATGTCGGACCAAATCGCTCTATATGCAGACGATGTCCTCTTCTTTATATCAGAGCCGCGTCGGACGGGGCCTCGTCTACTCCGCATAATGCAGATATTTGGAGAGACCTCAGGATTATATATGAATGCCCGGAAGTCGATACTTTGGCCTCTACGCGGAGACTCCGAAATAGACGCGTGGGCTGCAGACGTTACAATAGCCACAACGGGATTTAAATACCTTGGGGTCCACCTGACGTCCTCCCAATCGGTGTCACGGTGTCATGGGATAAAAACATCACCCCCATCTGGCTGTGCATCCAACCGAAATGAAGTCTTGGGCACGGATGCCTCTATCACTATTGGGTCGCTCAGCGATCTTTAAAATGGTGTCACTCCCTCGCCTTCTCTACCACTTGCAGAATCATCCCTTTCCAATACCGCCCGCCTGGTTCCGCCAGCTTAATTCTAGACTGAGCCGCTTCCTTTGGAATGACCAGACCGCTAGAGTCGCGCTAAAAATATGCTTCCAGTCTACCTATTGCGGAGGGAAAGCGTCACCAGATATCCAATCGTATCATGCAGCATCTCATCTCCTAGTACTAAACGACTGGTGGTACGGCAATAGGGATGACCCGGTGTATCAGGTGGAACGATGGCTTATGGGCAACACCCTACCGCATATGCTTCTACATACCCCAAGGGAGCTTCGTCAGCTCCCACATGCTACGCAGGTGGTCTTTGGAGTGTGGAAGCAGTCGCTGCGCTGAATGGAATGGTGGGGAAAACTGACAAGAGAAACTCCCATTTGGCAGAGTGGTCATATGCCACAGGTATCTACTTTGTTGGGCTTTCGGGACTGGGATATCATTGGGATCTCTACGCTGGGGGACGTGGTAAACTGCACTGTTCTGAAATCCTTTCAAGAGCTCCAGAAGGAATTCGAGATGCTGCGTACTCAGTTCTACAAATATTTGCAATTTCGCCACGCCATAACACCCTACATAGCGACCCTGGAATCTATCCCGGAGTTTAACCCGATAGAGGCTAAGGTCTTCATGGGCGATCTGGGAGACCATAAGACGGCCAAACTATATCAATCCCTGGTGACGAATCTTTCTACGACCTTAGACTCCCTCCGAGAGAGATGGCAGGTTGATCTCTGCCCACTGGACAATGATGATTGGAGGCCCCGAAGGGAGCCGCAATTGCTTCACGCCTTAGATTCATTGAGCTTAAATATATACACCGCGCTTATTTCACTAGACATAGGCTGTGGAGGGCAGGACTGATAGCTTCCACTACATGTCTCCGCTGTGGTAACGCAGACGGTACGTTCATACACACCATTTGGGAATGTACGGGGCTTCGCAGATTTTGGACTGTGGTCACGACCTGCCTGTCGGAAGTACTGGGATGGGAAATTCCTTTGTCTCCTAAGCTTGCACTATTACATGTCACCGAAGAGATTGGTGGAAATCTGTATAAACGACACCTATTATTCTTGGGCCTTACCCTAGCCAAAAGAGATATAGCTAGGGCATGGAAGGATCCAGCTCCGCCTAAATTGGGAGCGTGGAGGGCGAGTCTAGACTGGTGTATGAACATGGAACAACCTATATTTATAGCACGAGGTTGCCCGCAGAAACATTTCAAAATCTGGAAACGTTGGGCAGATTTTCGAGGTCTTATATTGGAACCCCCTCCACCACGCTCTCCTGATGTTGAAATTGCTTAATGATGGATCAGGGGGACGGGAGAGGATACAGGGGTCTGTGATATATGGGAATTGGCTTGCAAGGTATGTTTACCAGATTATTGTATTACACATGGCACACTTAGTTATAAAGTTATGGGCTGCAGTTAGCAAGCCCGAAATGTTTCTTTTCCTTTACTGTAAATGCTATACAAAAGTCGACAGATCGATTTTTCTGATTCGGACCAGAACGAACTGTATTTCTACTGTTCGAGATGTGACTGTATTATCTGCTGACTTAATTAAACTGTGTTTTGAGAAAAAAACAAAAACGGTAGAACACAGACAAGCGTGGCGGCAAACGGCAACACTGGAACCAATGGCCCACCCGATGGAATCAATGGTGTCCAAGTCACAACAAATTGTGAACTTGGCCCATAAGGACTGTCCTGGATAGCCAAGGCGACGACAGGTCAGAGATCTTTAGGAACATATGGGAGGACTTGAGCCACCAAATCTCAAAGGGCATTGGAATAGCACCCCAGTAGGCAGTCGGCATTAACAGATCGAAGCCTTTTGATCCTTATCAGTGGGAGTAATTGGGAACATGTTGAGGTTAATTTTGTTATGCAGATGTCTGCACCACCAAGCTTTCAAAGGGGGGTGGAGGGTAGAATGAGAAAAATGCTGGGTCGCCCGGGGCAGGGAGGTGGCATTGTGCAATCTGGCGGTTGGCCAGGGGGCCAGAGCCTGGTTTGGCCCATGCCCCCAATAAAGTGTCTGTAAGGTCCTCGTTAAAAGGTAAGATGGGCTCAGTGAATTTTAGTCCAGACTGAAGGACTGCTGTGAGATCACTGGTCTTTACCTCCAAGGTGGGGAGCTGGAGGTCAAGGACTTCGGCAGTCTTACGCATTACCATGACTTAAGAAGCACTCTCCTAAGTGGCAGGACCAGGGGTGAGAGGAGTCCAAACTCAGGGAAGGTATCAAGGCCACTAGCCTCTTGTAACTTATCATAACAATTCTCTTCCTGGAATGGCTTGCCAATCTTATTACTCGTGTCAAACATGTTTTCCAAATTGGTGCCAAATAGGCAATTTAGAATGTGTTCTCCCTTGTGAAGGCTCGGGTGAAGGAAGCAGCGACTATAAGGTCGAACCGGCGCGGACTCTGAATCAGAGTGTACAATGAGCACCTTGTCTTCTGGCGTTGATGAAGTAGGTATCGGGTCGACGTTCCGTGAACAGGCGTGGGCCTTGGCTCTGGATGTGGAGTCAGAACTGTAAATGTAAATCCAGTATTTGTAAAGCGCAAACAATTACCCGAAGGCGTCAAGGCGCGGGGGGGCGTCGGGAAGATTAAGGGAGCTATTGACCAGAGTCACATGGTGCTGGGCTGACCTGCCGCCGGCGATCGAACCTTGAGCCCCTGTGTTCTGGAGTCAGCTGCCCTAGCCGCTGCGCCATACCTCTTCCCTGGAGCTGGAGGTAGCCATTTGATGGGCTCAGAGGATCCAGCCAGTGCTAAGAGCTAACCTGTCGGCAGAATTCCAGATGAGGACCTCTCGCAGTATTCCAGATGGAGGGCCTCTCGACTCCATGGGGCCAGAAAGCGCACCAGAGAAGTTCAGCAAGCATCCGAAGACTCTGAGCATGGCCTTGCAGAACTCTTCGATCTGTTTTGGACCGGCAGACTACCTTAGAAACTCTGAATGTTCCGGAACAAGTTGAGGAATAGGCTCTGAAGTTCTTCAACTTCGGAATGAGATAAAGTATGGCACTGCCCCATGCTGACTCAGTATAGTGCGGTAAGGGCAGAGCTCGCTTAGGTTTCTTCTGTTTTCTATTCGACTTACTTGACAACTCTGATCAAGACAAACACCAACCTCTGGAATGACTACTGTGACTTCTAGATCTAGAACGGGACTGAACTTTTGAATCGGAGCAGTCCTGTCAGTCTCTTCCAGTGTGTGGTGATGTAGAGTTTCACCTCGCAGTCTCATATGAGCTTTAGGTTTATAGAAGTGCAATCACAGCAGGACTTATAATCGTGACTCAGCTGCAGGCACCATAGGCAAACCTGATGAGGGTCCGTCACAGACATTTGTTTGCGACAGTCCCTACAAGGTTTAAAACTTGTCATTTTGAAATGTGACATTTCCCTTGCACACGGTTTATAATTTTAAACGGTAGTAGGAGTCCAAAGAGATGAGACTGAGTTACGGATCCACATCTGCTGGTGCAGAAAGAAAGAAACTGATATCAGCAAGCAGGAGTGGCACCCATATAGGCACCTCACATTTCTAGAGCAGAACAGCGTCAGTGCAACTACTGGCGAGCTGAAAAGTTTCCGAGCCCAGTCAGATGCCTGGAGAATATTCAAATTGTGATGAATCTGCGGGTAGATGCCTCTATCAGAAATGCTGTTTATTAGCATTAAACTCTGTGTTAAGGTTGAACATAATGGGAGCATTAGGTTTAGGCTCAAGGCCAGGTTTAGTATTAGACTAAAGGTTAACAATAGGCATAATTTAATGTTAACATGAAGCCCAAAGCAAACAATAAAAATAAGTCCTACTCCTTGACCCTAAATCACTAAGACATGCTTTCCTTCCTTCCGTCCACGATGCAAGAGAAAGGATCACTGGCCCTAGGAAACATTATACAATTAAATCCTGACCCAACACCAGCTACTGCAACCTGGTCTCTCAAAATAAGCAAACTCAATCCACAGGTAAAGTGAGAAGGAGGTGATTTGTAACTGACAACTCACTTGCCTTGCCAACCACAGTAATGATTCAGAACAGACATTTGTCAGCTAGTCCTACTGCCTGGCTGCAGGCCTGAGGGTAGGGTGCTGAATGCCATCTTGAAGGCATTGTAGATCAACACCTAACTTGGTATTTCAGAAGTTTGCGGGTGACGAAACAGAACATGCTTTTTGGGGACATCCCCCAATAGGATTATAGACTGACAGTGATAAAGAATGTACAAAAGAAGGGCTTCACAAATCCTGTGGCATTATACATAAAAGGCTAATAACCATCGAGAATCAATGAGACATTCTGGGTCCTCATTAGTATGGACATGGGGCCATACTGTAGCACAAATAACTTGGTTTCTATTACAACCCATAAGTGCTGTTGCAATACTCCATCGTTAACTGGGTCTTCAGGGAGGTTCGATGTGAAGTGGAAAGATTGGGCTAGACGCACCTGAAGCAGATTGATATGAAGCTTAAACATTTCCTTCCAACGACCACCATTCTTTGCTGAAGATCACAATCCAATCTCAAGCCAAATGAAGGGAGAAAGTGGCAGAAATGGACAAAGTCATCACAGCAAAGTATGGAGCCTGATGGGACTAAAAGGCATACTGGGAGTGTGTGTGAATGACTACCAGGCTTGTCACAACCAGATGATCACCTCATCACAGTCCAATGGTTACAACAAGCAGGCAGATGCTCATTCAATATGATAGGCGTCACCTAGAAGACCTTAATACTAAACACCCCAAGATATATACCTACCAAACCGTCCGTGTCCAGTGGCAATTAAATTACTGCTCTTTTTCTAGAAACTATGTTTCAGGAAAAGTTCCACACTCTCTCTCATTCTCAAGCAATGCATCCAAGATTTCTAACAAAAGATCCCTTGAAATCAATCAAGCCAAACTTCTCACAATCTTCAAAACACAAAATTAAAAATCTGAACCTTAACAGGCACCTAGAAAGTAAACCTTGCCTTTTCTTCTCCTCACCTATGCACAATGTACCCACTTGTTCCCAAGCCCCCATCTAGTCATAAAACACCTCCTACTAACTTCTTTATTGTAGACAACCCACCCCCATTGGATCTTTTCCCCAATATCCAATTAGTAAGCAGATCACAACCCTAGATAGGCATTTAACATGTCCAGCCTTCTATATTAATGATTTACTCTCGTATCACTTATCTGTCAATCTCCCACTGCTCTATTATAAGCCTACATTTTTTGGTATAGACTCTATACATAATTGTATTGGTTCTCCCTCCTACATCTTCCTTATTAAATTGAATTGTACAATTCTGTGAAACTCATACAATGTAGTTTTGAAAACCAGCAAATTCTTGCCAAGAACAAAGTACTAATGCTGTTCTCTCAGGATGGAGTTCACACTGTATAAAAAAGTAAATGTGTGCGAAGTTTGCGTAAGTTGCTTTCACTTTATAATGCGAAATTTTGGCAAATGCAAATATGCCATTTACAGCTACGTTTTGCCACATAATGCATTTTCATATTCATTTTGGATACTAGGACACACTTTGTGCTAAACAAATAGCACCAAAATCACAAATACTGCATGCTACAGCTGCATGCGTTCTGTTCATTCAGGTTATTCCCATGCTATAATTTTGCCACGAATGTGGCATATTTACGCAACGTGGCGCAATGGTGTAATTTGAGGAATATCGTGCAACACAAAATTCCCTAAATTACGCAGGAGTAATTTAAATTTGGTTAGGCCTACAAAAAAACAAATATAAATACATAAATTAAATAGAAGAATGTTGGGACAAGGAGCAGAAAAGAAGCATGCAGGGGAAGGAAGAGGGATGCAGGGGAAGAAAGAAGCTGTGTGCTGGGGAGGGAAGAAAATGCCATGTCTAGGGAGACTCAGCAAGACTGCTCTTGTACAATGTCTTCTATGGCCTTTGAAATACACACTGATATGACAATGATGCCAGGCACCCGGGTTCTAGGAGTAAACAAATACACTTGCAAAAATGACTCCACCTAAGCAGGATTAAATAGAGCACATACTATAATGCCACTATCCAACAAGCACTACATTTCCTTTGCGAAGAAATGTTAATAGAACAATTTATAAAGTACTGCAAATTGAACTGTCCAAGTAGATGGTGTGCAGCCACAACATAATTACAACATTTCAATTAATTTTAGCAGGACAAAGGGATGTGAACTGCAGGATCCAAAGATCTGTTTGGCAAGCACCAAACATGCTCAACCATCTCATCTGTCCATAATGAAGCAAGAAGGGTGGGGAGTTACAGGTCAGCAGAGCCGCGGCTGCACATCATACATAGTTAACGGAGTAAGAAGAAACTGCTTACAGCAGCTCAGTTTCTACGAAATGGTTCACCAAATACAGCCAGGACACCTTACTAGGTACAGCGTATTTGAGCATGGAATTCTAACCAGAGTGGCCATAAACTTTTAAAATAAAGTAGTGAATAGGCCTGGGTATAACCTGGAAGGCACAGGCTCAAACCTGAAACAAGCAACTGAGCCATTCAACCAGCTTGATAAAAGGAGTATAATTTAGCTTGAATAATAATGACATTTTATTTAAGCTCTAAGAAGCAATTCAAAGAGTGGAGTGCACTAGGATCAACATCACAAATAGGTCCTTCCTCCACACGAAGTTATATTTTTACCCTGGCAAGGTAGAAAAATAATGTATTTAATCAGGAGACCCAGAACTTACTGCATATTGTTCCAGTGGTCCTCAAAAATCCCAGGTTAGCTAAAGTGTGGCATAAATTGATTTTTGGGGAGGGATGGTAGAATAGAATCAAAAACGTAAAGTAAGCACTAGAACATGGTTTTTAAGCCAGAAAATGTAATGTCCTATAGACATTACTATCTTTAATAATGGTTTTACTATGGAGGTGTTTGCATTTTTTCTTTTTTTTTTTGCATTACACACAATCTAACAAAGTACCAAAAGCACCTATAATAAAAAAAACTCACAGGATCACCAAACAATTTTTTCATAGATATTATGAACAATTTGGATAGGATGGGAGCTTTAAATGCAGAAACAAAAAGGGGAAGGTTCTAAAGAGAAAAACTTGGAGCATGAACAAGGCAACTCTGATGAGCATGGTTCCCTAGCACCAAAAATGTTAGGCTTACAGAAAAAAAATCTTGTTTGAGCATCACTTTCAAATAGGGTTATTTTTGGTGCAGGTTTTTTTATATGGACTTATTTTCAATCTAAAACCTCATTTTCTCCAGTGCCTCACAGGAGAGGCTAAGAGAAGTCTCTGAAAAAGTTCTAAATTTCAGTCCAGAAGGATCACGTCCATCTCAGAGACAAACGGTGCCTGGAATTTGAAAAGGCCTGTGCATGTCAGAAATGACACTTCAATAGAGTACAGTCACTGCAGACAGATAGGTATCCAATTTAAACATATACAGCGTCCTGCATATTTCACAGCTACATAATCTCCCGTCCACAAGGCTCTCTGGAATGTTTTCCATTACCTAGGACCAAAACGTGTTGGCTCTCTAAAGGACATGGCTAAAATAAAACGCAGAGCTTGACTCCTGCCGGCCCCGCAATGTGCTTCGCCATGCCTCTAGCTGACTTCAACCAGTAATCTGACAAGCAGCCTCTGGGTTTCTCGCGACTGGGAGCGATAACCCTGGTCTTCTGTTCGACTCCTTGGGACCCTGAATTACGTCCCTGCCAACAGTACTTCCGCAGGTCCTAGCATTCCTGCCCTGGACCGTGCCCCACCTGGATCCTTGACAGTGCGCCCCCTCGCCGCTGCCATATAAATAACAGTAACCTGGTCCTGATGATGGCCTAACACCTCTACAGGCCGAAACGCCGTCGTCTTTTACAGCGGAACTCTCGGCGCTCCCCTCAAGGATACCCCACTTGACTAATTTTGTTTTGATTACCATTTATTGTTTGGGTATCTTAACTATGTACATTTTTATTTTCACTTGCTCTTTCTTGCGCCCTTCCCTATCGCTGTACATACTTCCTCACGTGTCACTTGCGCCGTCACAATCCTTCACGAGCACTTGTGCACAGTATCCCACAGGTTACATGTCATTCAATGTAACACAGTGCCACCTTTCCATATGTTTGATCATATGAAACTTAATGTCAAATATGTATATTTGACTAAAATACAATTTATGTTACAAAAATAAATTTGTCTCCTGGTTTTCTCCCCTTTTTGATTCAACTCTCAGCAATTAAGTGTGCTATATGTAACTGACCTCCAATTAACACCCTTTTGAGACATTGTTGTATGTTATAGATGATTGCCCTAGTCTCCTTAGGATATATGGGCTACCTCCTGCAGTCTGATACTGCTACAATAAAATGCAGGCGGGCCTGAAAATCAACCATTCAGTTTTACAAACTGGTTTGGCCAGTTAGGATACTAAGTAACAGTCTCCTGGAAAGCTTGGTTACCTGCTAGAGCATTCACGGTGTAACTTTACGCTCTTTTGTGACCTGCGGACTCACCTCACCCCAGGCTCAGAGCTCTTCTTGACTTGCAAGAACTCACCAAACTGGCGGTGCAATGCTCAATATTTACTGCTCAGGGTCACACATCTTGATGTTTTTAACGAGTGGAAGCAGGTACGACACTTGCATGCCCAACATGCGTAGCTCGCTGTGCTAGATGATATACGAGCTAAAGTACTCCATATTGGGTGTTATAAGGGTACCACAAGTAAGTGTGGAGCTCTGTGACCACTGTACCAGAGCAAGTTCTCAAGCTGAGCTCCATTAGAAAGGGCCATCCTAGGCCTGCAAACACATGGTGGGTGCTTTTTATATCCTTTAATACATGTCCGCACATACTGACCCACTTTGAGTGATCCTCCTGGGCTTATGGTCTCTTGTTCACTACGAAGGACATCTTCGGAGTGGAAGTATGCGGAGTGCATATCTAATCTGTACCGTCACAATAAACACTTCAATGCAGTTTGTAATTTTGGCAAACATGTGAAGCACCTTACTATAAATTGTCAAAACCAGCTTTGGCTTCAAATGCATTAACCTGCACACAGATTGGGGGCGTGGCTTAGCTGGCTGCAAAATGGCCGCACTCTAAGTGGGCTCTGCCAGCCAAGCCTTATAATCCGACACGATCCTGCGGACCTGCGAGGATTTGACTACCTTCGCACAGCAATTTGTGCTCCCTGGGGCACAAGTTGAACATTTCACTCGCGAGCCACTGCACTGTGGCGTGGAGAACGGACGCGCGTGGCGTGGGCCTACGCGCGATCGGGGCCAGGTCCGGCGATTTGGCAGCGGCTGTGAGGTGACGAGACTGCGGAGTGCGCCATCAGGCCGAGTGCTGCTTTCCTTGTGCCCGGGACCGCCGACATTGGCCCTGCGGAGGCGGCGTCCTCCAGTACCAGACACCAAGTGAGTGGGGCGGCTGCTGTGGGGGGCGGCTGGTGGCGCAGGTGTCACACTGCGGGGCCCGGGGCGGCGCGGTGTTCTAGCGGGGGCTCCGGTCTCCTTGTGATCGATCGGGGCCTTCCTCTGCGGGCCCGGGCCCTGTGACGGGGGCGCCACGCCCTCCTCCTCTCTCCGCCGTGGTCTGTCCCCTCAGAGGCGGTCTGACCTCGCTGCTCACTCCCCGAGGCCTGGAGGCGCGGGCGGGAACGGAGATACGGCACACGAAGCCAAGACTGCTACCAAGCCACACGGAGCGTCCAGACCCGGCTCAGCTATACACCCCGAGAAACACCCCCTGGAGTGCTCTGTGCCTCATCACCCCGCATAACTTCTTGCGCGGGGGGGCTCTCCAGCTTGTTGGCCCCCGTGAATGACTCACCTGCTGTGGGGCGGCCTACGCTACATCGGGGGTTGCTCATCACTGCGCGGTTGCAGAACAGCACCAGCAGCACGCCGTGACACCCACACCCTTACTGGACGTGCAAGCACCGCCTGCGCCCATTCTCTACGCACCTGGAGTAAGGCGGCGGTCTACGCATTGGTGCCTCTGGTGCAGACATTGGGAGGCTGGGCCTGCCATCCTGCGCCACTCTGGTTGTAGGCGCCGTTTTACTTGCTGCGGCCCCGAACTACACTACTGAGGTCTCCCTATTCACTGACCAAGCCTTTCCTGCGCCCTCACGCCGTCAGCGCAATCTGGTCGCCCCTCAGGGCTCCTAACTGGCAGGTGGTGCTACCCCCGTGCTGGGGTAGTTGGCGATATGGGAAAGGTTGACACTAAACAATCAAAGCTTGCCTTTGAACAACGCCGGCAGACCAGACAGGAGTCGTCGGCCCCCGAAACCGGTGAGCTTGCAACTCAGACTGAACCTGGCCCAGCACGTGATGACGACCTAAAGGCGATCCTGCTGGACGTCAAGTGTAGCATAGGGGGCATCGCGTCTAAACTCGACCAGCTGTCTGCCAGCCTAGACAGCGTTAAGACCAGGGTGGACACACACGACTCGCAGATCGCACAGTTGAAGGCAAGGGTGTCGGATGCAGAAGATACACTGACTGGCGACAAGCAAAAGCTGTTCCAAATGGACAGAGTACTGGAGCTAATTAAAGCCAAAAATGAGGATTTGGAGGCGCGCTCCCGCCGGAGCAACCTCCGCATCACGGGCGTGCCCGAGTCCTCCAACATCTGGAAAATGGAAGAGACTTTGTTGAGGAACTACTGCGGGACCTCTTCAGAGAGGTGCTCTCCCCTGTCTTTATTGTGGAGAGGGCACACCGATCCTTGAGACCGCGGCCTCCTACGGGTGCGCCGGCCCGCCCGATAATCGCCAAGCTCCTGAACTACAGCGATCGTGACGCGGTTCTGCGCGCTGCTCGAGACAAAGGCGAGGTGCGACACCGAGGGAACACGTTGGCGTTTTACCCGGACTTCACGCTGGCGGTGCAGGCCGCCCGGCGGGAGTTCCTCCCAGCAAAGAGGCTGCTCCAAAAGCACGATGTCTCATATTCCCTGGCCTACCCCGCCAAGCTGAGGATAAAAACGGGGGCGTAGACGCAATTCTTCAATGATCCGAAAGCCGCCCTGGCCTTTGCCAAAAAACTGGAGAAGCAACAGCGCCCCGCACTGAACTACTCACAGCAAACTGAGGGCGGAGGAATAAGTGATAATGATTAACGGAAGAGCACAGTTCTGTCCTTGTCATTCTCTCTGCGGGACAAAGATGCCTTAACTGTTCATTGCTTAGCCGTATCTCTTTTGGTACTAGCACCCTGTACAATCCCTAGGTTTGTGTTTACCAATGCCCGACTACCTGAGCGGCCTGGCTCCCCGTCTCCACTAATGTACTCCACAGCGCTCATGATAGACTAACTTGTGTGGCGCAACTCATTGCTCCTGCATTTCATTGCATTTTGGTTATTATGCCTGTTGAACTGACCTGGTTATGACTCGCAGCTGCTTCCCCTGGGGGCGGGTTGCCTCTATGCTCCCCATTGCTTCGGTTACTAATGTTCGACTACCACTGTGGCTTGGCCACCCTGTCCAAATGGCAGGGGTGCACGCCAGGCAGAACCTCGCCCCCCTGGGATGATTCCCTTTCTCTTTTGCATTGCTAATTCTCCAAGTTGGGGGTCCCTGGGCGTGGTGGGTTTGGCTGCTCAACCTAATTGGGGGGTTGGAGTGGGTGGTGGGAGGGTGGGAATTCCTGTTCGGGCTCGATGCCCCCCTCATGGGCCTCGTTTCCTTCATTGTTTGGTTTTGTTTTTGGCATGCTGTTGCGGTACGCAATTTTTAAATCACTGTTCATCACGACACCTACTGCAGTCACTCTTACATCACACCTCGCGCTATCCACTACTCAACATCTCCATGACACCACATGACGGAGATCACATTTTGGACATGGAACAGTAGAGGCCTAAATGACCATCGTAAGGCACGCCTCATGCACGCACAACTTATCAGACATCAGGTGGACATTTGTTTCCTCCAGGAGACCCAACTCCTCCCTGTTACCGCTTCCAGGTTGCAATCACGGCACTGGGGCGAATCGTACTCATCCTTCTATTCTAATTACTCCCGTGGCGTTTCTATTCTCTTCCGGAGAGGTCTCTTCTGGCACAACACCCATTCCATTATTGACTCAGAGGGTAGATATGTTATCCTCGCTGGCACTCTCTTCAATCAGCCCTTGGTCTTGGCGGCACTCTACGGCCCTAATTCAGATGACCCTGACTTTTTCCACACGGTCTGGCAGCTCATATCTTCCCTGGGTCCCCACTCCCTGCTCTGGGAGGCGATTTCAACGTAGCTCCCGCGCTAGCGTTAGACCGCTCTGGAGATTGCGCCCTACACCCTCAGGCCACTTCCCTTCTTCACTCCATCATGTCTGACAACTCCCTGCTGGATGCATGGCAGCACACACACCCTGATAGGCGCGAGGGGACCTGCGTCACTGGCTCACAGGGCTCGTGGTCTCGCCTCGACCTTTGGATCACTACCCGAGACGTCTCCTCCTGGACTACATCCATGGATCTCAAGGCCCGTACCCTCTCCGATCATACCCCTGTATGCCTGTGCTTGCGACTCCCACTCACGCTGCGCCAAAAGTTCACGTGGCGATTGCCCCCCAAGACGCAGTTTTCCGTGACGAAATTCGCGCCGCCATAATTGCCTACTTTGAACATAATGTCGGCTCGGTGGAGTCCCCTTCGACCCTTTGGGAATGCTTCAAGGTTGTGATTCCGGGGGGGGGGGGGGAAGTGTATCGCCAAGCAGTCTGGGGTGTTGAGATCCATCCGGGGTACACTTGAGCATCTGGAGAACGAAATTAAAGCCTTAGATATCCTGTAGTCCCAAGATCCCAGCCCTGCTACCCTTGCACTGATCAGAGCCAAAATTACCGATTTCCACGAAGAAGTGGATAGGGAGATCGCATTTCTGGGCAGAGAGGCGCGCGCCCGTGTGAACTATCGGGAAAAAGGAGCGGGAGACCTGGTCGTGATAGTGCAGGCTTTATTCTTGTGATGGTAGGTCTCTTAATGGTGTCCAGTCTGTACAGGGATTAAATCTATACGAATAGTCCTCGGTTCCCGGGGTGTGTGCTGTCGTCTTCTTCCTGACAGGTCCCAGTCGTCTCATCGCTTCTTCCACCTCCTCGGGTTCTGGGCCGGGTGGCCACCGTCAGAAACTCCGGATGCCCCAAAAGGAAGGAAGAGGACAACAGGGGGTCAGGGTAATCGTGGTGCGGTGCGTTGTCAGGGAGAGGGAGTGAGGAAACACCAGCCCAAAACCAAAAACAACCGTGACACACGCTCGGTGAAGGGGGTGTAGGTGTGGTGGATGGGGATCGGCTCTCTTGAATGCACGACACGGCGCTCGCGCCTCTAAGCCTCTGGCGTCCCCCGCCCCCTACCCAACCCGGTGAAACGATCCCGTACCTGTTCTAGCCACGCTCCTCCTGGAGCGTGGCTGGGCGAAGCGTGAATCCGATGGCCTCCTGGCTCTCTTGTTTTCTCTGGATCTTCCTCCACTCCTCCTGGGTTTGCTGTTCCTCTCGAGGTCCGTCGCTCTCTGTCTCCGTCCCGACTCTCCGCTACTCCGCTTCCTCCTGTTTCACCTCCGGTGTCAGCGCACACCGTCTTCCTGTTCCAGCCCTCTCTTGTTGGACGGAGGGCGGTGTCGTCATCAAAAGGGGCGGGGTTGTCCCACGTCGGATCCCAGTTAAAGGGACCGTATCTTCTTTCTGTGGTGTCGGAAGAGGATGAACCAGTCCAGTCCTCCTGCGGTGACAAAACAAAAGGTGCGGTGACGTCCTGCGCCTCCCACCAGTCTTTCCGTTGATCCGGGCCGTCCTGACACATACCCGCCCCGTGACAGCCCGTCAGTATGGCGAGGGTGATCGCCCCGGCAAAACTCTCGGCAATCTTCTCAGACAACCGCATGCCGCCTCCTATATTACAGCTCTGCAGGATGAGACATCGGGCAGAACGACATCCCCTACGGAGATCGTTGCTAGGATCTCATCCTTTTACTCAGTTATATACAGCTGGCGAGGTTACCCCGCGCGAGGTTATGGACCAATATTTTGACACCATTGAGCTCCTATGGCTCAGCAACAACCACCGGGACTACCTGGATGAACCATTCACTCAGGAGGACATCTCCACCGGTATCGCGGGGCTCCCGGGTGATAAGGCTCCTGGATCGGATGGCCTCACTCCTGTATTCTACAAACAATATGCGCCTCTTCTGGTTCCGCACCTGGCCATGTATAATAATTCTCTCGAACACGGTTGCTTTCCCCAATCTCTTCGCAAGGCTGTGCTCACCCTCCTTTTGAAGCCGGATAAATCCCCCCAGAGCGTTGCGATTCATATCAGCCTCTGTCCCTTATTAACGCTGATAATAAAATTTATGCCAAACTGCTGGCCACCCGCCTTCTCCCACTCATGCCGCTAATTGCTCGCCCGGACCAATCCGGTTTTATTCCGGGGCGCGCCACCTCCCACAACCTTCGTACCATCTTCTCAGTCCTCCATCAGATTAATCCCTCTCTCCCGGCTGTGGCTGCACTATTGGACGCAACCAAAGCCTTTGAAATTCTTGAGTGGCCTTTCCTCTACTACCTCCTTTCGCGCCTGGGATTCAGGCCGGACTTGGTGCGTAAGATACGACTACTATACACGTTCCCGACGGCTCGCATCAGAGTGAACGGGCAGGTCACTGATCCCATTTCCATCTCGAGAGGCACCAGACAGGGGTGCCCCCTCTCCCCCATGCTTTTTGCCATCGCCATGGAACCCCTGGCAGCTCGTCTGCGCCAACACCATACCCAACGGGGCATTGGCTTCTCGGCCCGTGCCCTTGTCATTTCCCTATACGCGGATGATGTTACAATCTTTGTCCGAGACCCTCAGGAAAATCTCGCACCCATGACGAGGGAGGTGGTGCGGTTTGGTTGTTTATCCGGAGTCCAAGTTAATTGGAGTAAGTCGGTCCTTTTCCCCCTCACGGACGCCACAAAGCCCTTCACCCCAGACTACCCGTTTGTTTGGGCATCGGGCCCCACCAGGTACCTCGGTATCTGGCGGAGTAGGGACGTGGACGAGCTCTGGAAGTCTAATTTTGGCCGGGCAATGGACTGGCTGGAGACCAAGATTCGCTTGTGGCAAAAACTCCCTTTATCGCTAGCCGGACGCATCGTGGTGCTCCCCAAATTCTTGTATCTCTTTTTAAACATCCCCGTCCCTCTCACGTCCCATTTCTTCTGCAAACTACACTCCAACATCATAACTCTGGTCTGGGCAGGGCGACAACCTAGAATCGCGTATGACATTCTTACACTACCCTTGGTCCGAGGCGGAATGGGTGCCCCTGATTTCAAGCTATACGCGCTGTGCGCTCAAGCCAGCTTCCTCCACTTTTGGCTCCATCCCACGCCTTTTCAACCCCATGTGGCGGTCGAGGCGGACCTTGCTGCCCCATGGCTGCTTCGGACAGCGCTATTTCTCCCGCCCAGGCCCCCGCGCGGTGAGATCGATACGGTTGAATGCTTGGGATGGGCTGCGCAAACACACAGGCGCTGACACACTGTACGCCCCCTCCATGCACCTAGCCAGCAATCCAGCATTCCCCCCCATTGCAGACAGCAGGCATGGCCCGCCGTGTGGCCCTCCTAGGACTCAACACCATAGCAGACGTTTATCCTGAAAACAAGTTTATCACCATTCACGAAAATGCTGCGCCAATGGATAAGCTATTGTACTATCAGATTAGAGCGACTTGCAGAGAAGATAACCCTGCATTTCCCCGGGACCCCCAAGCCAATGCCGCCCTCGAATTTGTCCATTCCTCCAGCTTCCCGCGCAAGCTGGTCACTAGACTGTATCCCCTCTCACTTGCCGCCTCTTCAACCAGCGCTGAGCGCGCCCGTACTGCGTGGAGTGTAGACTTAGATAGGGACCTTCCCCAGGAGCATTGGCTCTACTGCTGCAACCAGACCAAGCGCCTCTCCCCCAACTATCGCCTGCGGCTAATACATTTTAAATATTTGCATAGACTCTACCGCTCGCCTTTATCACTACACAAGATGGGCCTACTCGAAAATGACAGATGTGCACGGTGCGCCGCTCCTGGCGCGGACTTTGCCCATCTGGCCTGGCTGTGCCCCAGGGTTTCCACCTTCTGGCAAGGGGTATGCGCAGCCATTAACGCCATCACGCTTGAACGCATCACTCTCGATCCCTTGGTGTGCCTCCTGGGTTATGTAAAACACATATCTGACGCCAACCGCTAACTCACCGCAATGCTTATAGTGCTTGCAAAGCGCAGGGTGTCCATTCACTGGGGGCGCAGAATGGCGCCCACGGTTAAAAACTGGTTAGATAATGCGGCTCATTGCCAGACACTGCTCGGTAAATTCTGGGATTTGATGCCGCCAGCCAGCAGACCCCCAGACATATGGGCCCCTCTCATTTCTTACCTGCAAAGTTTGGCTGCCCCAGACGGCTCACCAACAGACTCCCCCACCACCGGCACGCCAAACGCAAGAGACAGTACAGCAGTTAGCACCCCCTCATAGAACCAGCTTATATGTGCCTCCCCAATTGTGCCTTAATTATCACCTGCCGGAGATAGGCTGTGTACTGTGCCAAGTTTGGTCCTTCTTCATTTTCCAATGTGTAATGTAAATGTAACTGTGCCTGCATCACTGCTGCATTGACTACTTGTAACGTGTTGTGATTTCCTTTTCAATAAAGGTTTTGGAAAAATAAAAAAATAAAGACCTGCACACAGATTCATGTTTTTTTAATGAACTCTTGCCAAGCAATAAATACAAATATTACAATTAATATCAGAAAATGTTCGGAGAAATAGCTTTAAAACTAGTTCATTATTTATATGTTTAAAGAGCAACTATAATTATGTCCACAGACATGCTGTGTCAATATCTACTTGCTTCAGGACTGGCCACTATGATGTCACAACTCAACAGTAATAAACTATGACAGTCAGTGGCGAGGTAGCTTTCTTATTACATCTAAGCAGTGAAGCCACAACTATAATGTACCGAGGAATTTACTAATAGGTTTTCATACAGCTACAGCAGGCTTCCATGCATTATATAGAGAATTATAAATGGGGCAACTGCGAATAACAGATGTTTTCCACCGAGGGGTGCAGAGTGACATCAAATGGACAACGGAAGCAAAGCTTGAGTTGTCTAGATCACCCAGAACCCTAAGGTGAAAAACATTCCTATTATTCACTCTTTACCCATCTATCATTTATGTTATGTATGGCTCCCAAAACCACATTCCTGTGTTAACTGTTTTGCAGGTCTATAGGACTAATGGAGGAGTCATACATAGCAAGGTGTGTAGGTAGGTGTGTATGATGTGTGTGTGGGTCCTCCGGCTTCCTACCACCCTTTCAGTCTTCCTTACCCCATACAAAAGCTGTGCCATTTGCTCTCTGGCAAGTGGAGAGCAAGCTCCACACTGCCAGGCTCTCAGAGAGCCCTGTTGGGGCAGCCTGGGAGTCCTTTATGACGTTACAACAGTGGGAAACAACTTATTTTCCTACTGATGCTCCTTTAGAATTGAAAATAACCAGATTTAAAATCTGGTATTCTGGCTAGTGATGTCAGTTAGAGCCACACAATAGAATTGTAGATGGTTAATAGTAAATAACGTATGTGTGTTACCAAGGGGATCTGGGTGACACCAAATAGAGAACGAGAGCTAAGCACGAGTTGCCTAGGATGTCACCAGAATTCCAAGATGAAAAATATTCCTGTTATTCACTGTAATCCATCTATAAGTTTGTTATGTATAGCCCATCCAAATCACCTGCCTCTGCTTTCAACTGCTACAGAGGGGTAGAAGAGTACTGGGGGAACCATACGTAACATGGCCTCTCCTACTTGATAAAAATGTGGGCAAGAAACCCTGGCTTCCTGACACCAAACTACCCCTCTCCCAAAAAAACTATGCCTTTCCATCCCTCCTCTCCCAAAGCTGTGCTAGACAGAGTGCTGGACTGATAGGCTCTCACAGGGTACAGAGGCAGCAGACAGAATCGTCAAGATGTATGGAACTGGCCTTTGAAGAATCCAGACGTGTGGTGCCACAGACCCTGAGACATGTGATGCCAGCATACAACAGCATCCAGATGTGTGGTGCCCACTAACTCCCAGGCGCGTGGAGTCATAGACTGATGTGCCAGCAGACTGAAGCATCAGCAAGTTAATGCCAGCAGACACCACCACTCAGACCTGTTGTGGCAGCAGATTGTAGCACCACAGAGTGCGGTGGTACTACACAGTTGCCCAGTGTTTTTTTGTGCCAGATTGTAAAGCACAAATGTGTGTGTCCAGCAGACTGTAGCGGGCACAGTAAAGAAAGCCTGCTCTGGGCATATGGCCTAGAAGAGCTGACCCCGTTGAGTGGGCAGAATAGACAGCCTGCTTTGCAGAGCTGTAGGTATCATTGGTGCTACAGCTGCATTAGGGGCCCAGGGCATACTTGCTGTACCAGTGTTTCTTTGAACCTCGGAGCAATGGCCCAAGGAAGAGGAAAAATGAAGCAGAGGAGACACTGATTTGGACTTCAGAGAGATGAGAGGGATGATGTGAGATAAGAGCCCATGTTGTTAACAACGGGCAGAGGAGACAGCTAGCTTGTGAAGCACAAGGCAGCAGCTATCATTAGTGAAGCAGGTGCAGTGATACTTTTGTTCAGGGGCCCAAGAAGCCCACTGCATCCCAGTTGTGAATGTTTTACTACAAAAAGTGGGCATGGGGGCTCATTTTTATTGCTAGCATCAGGGCAGATAGCACCCTTGGCACAAAAGAGTGGCAACCTGGCGTAGCTCATTTAAACAAATAAAAAAACAGACAGCTCGTTTTAAGAATGAAATGATGGTCCAGCATGGTGGCGAAGAAGTGAAAGAAGAGGAGGAGATAGCCTGCTTCTCAGGGCTACAACCATCATTAGTGCAGCAGGTTGAGTTGCATTTGGGACTACAGCACGCCAATTATGGGAAGTAGAGTTTTTGGACAATTCTGTTTTTGTTTGATGCCATTGCGCTTTTATAAATCTCAGATTTAGTATGGATTACAAGCTACAGAAAAGCACCCCTGAAATGATCCCCGCCCCTGTGATTAGGTACAAAGGAACACCTACGAACCACGTGAACCCTAAACACAGGGCCTGTTAGTATAGGCTTTACTAGGAACAAACTGTAAAAACTGATGTCAAAATACTGCAATATCCATTGCCTACAACAAGGCCAGTACAATGTTAGCAAAGTTTGTGCAGCAAGTGAGTTGTAAAAATCAACATAATGAAGTTGCCAACTATTTGTGAGCCCACTTACCGGTTTTAGAGAAGATAAGCTGGAGGATGAGAGGGCGTCGGGTGACGATTCCGGACCCTCGGGGCAGGAAGTCTCTGTAGGAAAGAAGGAGAGCGAGTTAAGGCACGAGGAACAAGGCGAATGGCAATCTTTTAAAACGGCGGCCATTTTGGACCGTTTAATCTGCTTACTCAGGGGGCTACTACGAAGGGTTAAAGAATTCACCGTATAGTATCCGGTTGCAATATACAAGCTGCTTTTCTATTTGCACTTGGACGACCCTATCATTTCGGAAAAGTAGTCCAGGAACACCTGCAGCCTGCTTCTATAAAAAAAACATTAGCAGAGATTCGCCGACTTGTATTTTGGGGCTGTAGCCACAAGGTGTGCCCAATTTTGCAAGACAATTTTCTTTCCAACCCAACTACGATGTCAAATCCTGGAACAGTGACCTATCTACATAAGGCGCCCAGCTCACATATCGTGAGACCTAGGCCAGTTTTCAGAGTGCGCACCGTGTTCAAACTACTGCAGCGCACACCCCATGCTGGCTTCCATAGCGCGTGCCCAAGGCAAGCTCCCGCCCAATGCTAGTTCGTGCAGCTTACACCCTACGTTATCTCCTGCAACACGTAGGCTGCTCGCTCCAACCTCCTTAACAGATACCGTGCTTCCAGTTCCAGTAATAACTAATTTACTCTGACTCCAAGGGCTGCTATCTTCGTGCAGGTCACCTTAACAGCCCCCAGCAAACTTTCTTCTACCACAGCACGATTACCAAACTCATCCTCCACTCCTCCTCTGAAAGCGTCACTGAACGAGCTCTATATAAACAGATTAACTCATACTTTGAACACAAATACATTTGTACCACTGATCAGGTAACTTATCGAGTTAAATGCTGGCCACTGAGATCTGTGCGTATAACCTATAAGCTTCCAATTCAAATCCTGTGGCAACCGATTCGGCCCTTTACCTTTCAGCTGACATTTCTTTGAATATCATTATGCTGGGTAACAGAAATAACTACTTATTACAGGTTACTAAGAGAAAAAATTCTGCTAGCAAGTAGCGAGTTACTTTTATAAAGTTTGATTGAGTGGAAGCTTTGGTGTAGGTTTTGGATAAAGGCTTCTCATGTGTAGTCTTAGAAAATGTCGTTCTCTTGGGCTCTGGCCATGAACGTTCATTTCATTTACACAGACTAAAGGCAGATGACTAATAGTTTGGCCCTGCGAACCTTAACATTTGTCTAAAGCAGGACAATTCAGCCTGCAATTTGCATGAGTGCAAGTCACCCACCTTCACACATTACACCATAACATTCAACATGTGAATTTCCTTAACTAGAGGGACCGCTGGGCCATCCACTTTGCCCTTTTATGTAGGAAATGTACATCAGGGTTTGTTAAGTGATCCTTCTATAAAGTGACCACACAGCACATTCACAAGCCAACATCCCACATAAATTCGGTCTTATATTTAAATCCACAGTTTTGTGGTCTGTCAGCGGTCTTCACTTATCATGTAGTGCCAAGAGGCCCCCTATGTCTTAACTCGGATACCTCTCAAAAACAAATACATTATACCTAGCACTTCCAAAGATCAATTTCTCCTTCGTATAAAGAATATCAAGCACATCCAGAAGCCCCTTTCCTACAAATTGTGAAGACATACGAAGATACCCATTTCCAGGAAACAGAAGGGCAAATCTCTTCCAGATCCCCTTTTCGTACACACAGAACCACGGAGCCTAGGTACATAACCATTTCCTGCATATAAATAATGTCAAACAAATCTAGATGCCACTAACAGGCTGTACATAAAGACTACTAAGCACATCACAATACCACTTCCTGCGCGAGGACAGATGACATCAAGATGCCCATTTCCTGCACCTAAAGATCACCAAGGGCATCACAGTACAGATTTCCTGCAAATAACACCAAGCACATCTGGATACCCATTTCCTGCATATAAGGGGCACAAAGAAAATATAGATGTTACTTTCTTCTGAATATGTACTACCAAGCACACACAGTTATCCATTTGTTGCACAGGCCTAGTAAGCATAGACCATCATCTAGGTACCGCCAAGCACATCCAGATGCAAATTTCCTGCATTAGGCCCACAAGCACATCTAGATGCTAATTTCCTTCACCTAAGTGGCACCAAGCAAATCCAGTTTCCACTTTCCTGCCCAAATGTACCTTCAAGCTGAAAGAGGTGTTCATTTCCTGTAGATGAGGACAACCAAGCTTGAACAGACAGAAATCTGTCACATGTCATTCTGTTTCAATTCCTTGATACTGTAATTGGTAAAACAGTCCCATTTTCTGTAGGATACTTTGCCTTGTGGATATTTATTTTCTAAATATTGGAAAAATAGGTCTGTCATCAGAACATGCCTATTCGACAATGGAACAGTGACACATTTTGTCTAGATAAAGCTATCATTGCCCCACATGGGCCTCCTATGCCACCAGTTTGACCAACCTTCACATGTGTCATAGGGTAGAAAACCAAGCAAAACAAATTAGACACCAAATCTCTCCCTTAGCAATCACAAACTTACCAAAATCCAGGTGTGGTAGTTAAAAAGGCTAGGACTGTAGAAGTGCCTTACATTCAATCTATCGGGTACAATAATTGCTTTACAGTTGCATCAATATATGTACAGAAAGAAAGGAAACACCTAAATTGAGTCAATCAAAATCAATATATTGACATCTTATTCTTTTTTTCGGTTTGGTCATAACATAGTATGGCTGTCACAAGCAAACAAAAATTATTGAAAAACGACGCAAAGGTAACTTATAAGTGATTAGGTGATCTAGAAGTGACAAGGTGCTGTAAGTGAATGAAATATATACAGTGCTGTAGAAGAAGTATCTAAAATGTTCAAAACAGTGGACATCCGTCCCTAAACACACGAATCTCCAATCCGCCTATTGCTTAATCTGCTTTTTGCGTGGGGTGGAGGGGGTAGGGTATGGATTGTACAGGCACGTCGACTTTTCGACCCAGAGAAGTGCGTGATTTGCGATGGAGTCACGGCGGGTCTTCTTCAGGACGGGGGGGGGGGGACAGCCAGTAGAAGTCTTCGAGGTGTAATCCACCAATGGTTGGATTCTTAAGGGTGATGGAAATGAATCACATCATTCAGAGGAATCCTATTTCATGAGTCAAAAGCTCGGTCAGGGCAGCTAGCGAGCACATAACTAGCAAATAGCACAGTAAATAGCACGTAATACACAGTGGACCCCAGGGGGGGGGGACCAAACCATATACTAAGAAAGTGGTATAAGATCTACGACTCGGGTCAAGACAATGTTGAGAGGAAGTAGAAGTGCTGGGGACCTAAGGAACCACCCAAGGTGAGTGACTAGGAACCCCACGAAGAGCGTGTGCAGTGTGGAAACACGCTTGTGTGCTCCATACAAGTCTACGCATAAGTCGCGGTTATATTTTTAAAGATTAAGGACCCTTCCCAGTGGACCCTGAAGGAACCCCGTGGAAGACAGAAGGTTGGCGAGCCACCCCACCCGTGGATACCCTAGTACCCACTTTACGTACAACAGGGAAGCCAGGTGCATACGTGTGAAGTGGTGTCGGAAACCGCCGTCGAACCCAATGGAGGACTTCAGGAAAGTGCCGCTGCTGAAGGAGAAGAAAATGTACGGTGGAATCCGAAGGTGGATTCTAGATGAGAGGTACCTGCCAGGAGAGGGGACAGAGTCTATGTCACTCAGGAGTGACCAGGAGACTTGGAAGATGAATGCACTCCGATGTCGGGTGTTGCAGGAGATTTGACGATGACCTTGACTCTACAGCTGGGAGGACCAGGTGACGCTGAGGAAGACCAGGAGCCGTGCACGGGCTGTCCCACGAAGGTAGTCGAGTGCTGAGGGGTCGGTGTCCGGCGGGAGCACCAACAAGCCTTGGCAAATGCAACCAACGCAGGAGCTGAAGGAGCAACGTCGGGACCAGCAAGGTCCAGGGGACTCACCACAAGCAGGGGAGTCAGGGCAGGCCCCGAGGACCTCAAGCAGCTCACCAAAAGATGCAAGCCACGAAGCACACAATGTGGTGTGGCCCAAGATATTGGTCACTAGAGATGCTCGAGGTTGGAGCTACTTGGAGCCCGAAGATCTTCTTGGAAGGAAGCCAACAAGCCTTTGCAACGGCAAGTTGACGCAGTGCACAGGGGTTTGGTTATTGCAACCCCCACGAGGGATACTGACCTCAAACTTGGTGAGAGGGCAGGGCAGGCCTCGGGAGCTGTGGAGAACCACCACCTGCTTTGCAGTAACTTATGGAGTCCGGAGGAGCTCAGGATCAGAAGACCGGTCGACTTAGTTGCGGTGCCTGCGAATGCAGGGGAGTGACTCCTTCACTCCAAGGGAGATTCCTTCAGGTGTCTTTGATGCCCACAGGCCTTGGAAGGTTCCTGTACGGTGCACAGGGACAGACGTTGCAGCAGACTGGAAGGGGGATGAAGTCGAGCCCAAACGAAGTCCAGAGTGCCCAGATGGTAGAAGTGGAGTCTGATCTGAATCTTATCCCACGACGAATCTAGGGACCTACACCCAGGTAAGCCCTTAAGTACCCTGGGGAAAGGGTTGGGACGATTCAGGGGACCCTCCCAGGGGAGGGTCTGGACAAGGAGGAGGTTACTCCCATGTCCTTTGTCCAGTTTCACGCCAGAGCGGGAGCCAACGGCTCCCAGGACTGGTTTGAACAGGACTATGCACAGGGACACCAAATGTGCCCCTCATGCAGACTTAGCGGCGCTGGCAAGCGCACTCACCCAGTCCCAATACACTAAATCCTGTCTGGGAGGTGGTCACATCTCCCTGTGACAGAATGCCTATTGTTCTGCCTTCCCCTGCTCGAGCTTGGCTCAGCAGCAGGAGGGCAGAAATGTGTCTCTGGTCAGCAGCAACCATTTTGTGCTGTCCGGGTCTAGAAGGTTGGCACCGGGAACACTGAGAGCCTAACGGAGGGCTCTTCCAGTGCTTGGAATCATACCTCCCACACCGTTTACGGTGTGGGAGGTATGATTCCAACATGATTGATACCAAACATGATAGGATTCGTTGCAGCCAGTTTCGAGATGGTCATCGCGTAATTACGCAATACCCCTCTATATGGTATATGGCTGCTTAACTGACAACCCGGGAGAATGGACTCCGTAGGCTGTAGGGGTGTCCTGCTCATGCTGGGGCACCCTCTCACTTAGAACCAAGCACACTGCCTTCAGGATTGCAAAGGCCTGCTATAGGGGTGACATAGGTTTTAAGTGCAGTGACCCTAGATATAGGAAATCTATATCTTTAGCAAGCAGTGCTAGCACCAGCTTACACAGGCTGCAATGGCATGCCTGTGGTTCCATTTTGAATGGTCTCCCATGGGTGGCATAAAGCATGCTTCAGCCCATGGGGGACCTCTGGGGTACCTATGTCCTGGGTACCTTAGTACCATATACTAGGGACTTTTAAGGGTACCCCAGTATCCAATCTGGGATGTACCTTAGTACTGAACACAATAATTTAAGGGAGAAAACAGAGAGACTGGGGTCCTGATTAGCAGGATCCCAGTCAGACTAGTCAAAAACAGCTTAGCACCAGGCAAAAAGTGGAGGTAACCATGCAGAAGGATCCTAACTTCCTACAGTTGCCCTTTAAGAGGACATGGTATTCCAACAGTGTTAAGGATCCTCTCCCTCTAGGGATGGTGACGAAGCGGATTCTTTCAGAGGCCAAAGACATGAAGGCACTAGTAATGCCGAGATCATAACATTGAGCGAAGTCTGCATATTTAGCTATCTGCGAAGCACAAAGGCATACATACTTATCTCTGTAGAAGAGGTCAACAAAATTATTTACATTACAACAAGCCAACACACGTAAGTTAGTATGTGACGTTTTTCACAAAGAATTCCCAGGTATTGTATCAGGCAACCAGCAACATACCTTTCATATAAAAGGGCAGGCCGCTTTAACAAGTGTAGATTAACATCAAAAACAATGTACAAAGATACTGGAAAGGAGTAAAACAAATCTTCATTTTATGGTATCTACTCGAACTGAAAACACAAAATATGATTTGCAAGCTTCAGCCAGATGTATGCTTCTGTAATTCAAGCGCAAATAAGGTGCATCTTCAGGTGACAGGTGCACTTTCCCCAGCTGATTCAATAAGAGGAGTTACATAGCTTGATGACATTCCAGCTATCTCTGGACAAAAAAAGGAATTTAAATCAAATATTACTGAAAGTTTAACAGCCAATAAACTCCTTGACTCACAGATTCTTAGTCACCATGAATGTGGAACCATGGACTTCGACACACCTGGCCTATGCACTCAGGCAGTAAATACAGGCACACACGTAGACAATCAATTCAGACCACAACACCCATTGCGTTGAGATGGTTCTCCTCTGCTTTTTCCCTTTGTCGCTATTTTCTTATCTTTCTCCCTTTTCACCTTTCTCTCCTTTGTTCTTGGTCACAGTCTGATGACGGAAAATTACCCAAAAATGAGTGCTGGTGATCACGCAGACAACCACTATTACATATTAAGCTCTGCATCTCAGGAGGTTGGCCGTTCTTCTCCTTTTGGACCTCTATGGTCAGGCATGCTCTCCATCAAAATGACCAATGGCTGTTCTGTTCACTAAATGTATTTACATTAGGGAAGAACTGGTCCTTCGATGCAAAGGATATCATGATCCTGTTTCCCCCCCAAAATAGCATTTAAAAAACAATATTGACAAGCATTGGCAAAGCCACAAGGTTTCACCTATGCAAGAACTATTGATTCTGACTGTTTTTTTAGTCAAATTGCACAACAGCCCACGCTGCTGTGCACCATGGCTTAAAGTAAAGAAAAAAATAATGCTATGACACAGCCAGCGTTGTCCACTTCCTAGCACTAATATTTTCTTCACTTTCAGCCATGTTGCACAGCAGCGTGAATGCTGATGTGCAGAATGGCTAAAAATTGCAAAACTAAAAGCACTGGCGGCGTCACAGCACTTTTTCTCTGATGGACAGGGGGGTGGAGGGGTGCAAGAAAGAATGCAGGAGGGGTGGGAGCAAGCAACAGCGAAGGGGGAGAAGGACAGGGCAAGCAATGACAAACCGAGAGGTGGTGGGAGAGAGAGGGCAAACAAGCGAGAGATGGTGAGAGGGACAGGGCAAGCAACAACATTGCGAGAGAAGGTGGGAGGGACAGGGCAAGCAACAAGGTCACACGAGGGGGTTGGAGGGAGAGGGGCAAGCAACAAGGATGCGGGAGGGGGAGAAGGATCATGGAGGGGGAAGAGAGCGCCTGCAAATATATGCACTCTTATTGAAAGCTAGTTTTAAAAAATAAAAAAATACCTCTTCAAGCACACGGCCATTGGAAAGACACTGGCTGTAGACAGGAAGCTGTTACTTGGTGCATGCTCCAAGGAAGACAGGAAGACACGAAGAGGAAGAGGAAGCAGGAGGCGCGGACCAATGAGAAGCAAGGAAATTAGACTGACATCAAAACCAGCCAATTGTAAGTAAGGTGGGGGGAGGGGGAAGAGTCCTAAGACCGCTTTAAGCTTTTTTTGTTTGTTTACAAGAGATTTCCCAATGACTGCACATGCTGTCCCAGGCGAAACCTAAAAACCATATAGTTTGGGAACAATTTAGGCAGTAGGTGTCAATGGGCTTGCCGTTTTAGGATTTTCAGTGCTTGTAAAGTTTTAGTACGTATCGACAATCCAATTATGTTCATATGATATTATCAGCATTACAAACAAGTGAATGCATACATCTACAGCTAGTCAAACTTCATGGAGAATTTTAACTATTCTTTTTCTTTACTTCCCATGCTGTAAACCTGTGCTGCAATTTGCTGTGTAGGATGACTGACAGCGTATAGAGTCACTTGAAAGAGTCTGCTGTGCATTTTAAAAAGTAAACAAGGACCCTAAAATAGATTATTTTCTGACTGTATTAATGTTTCAAAATAGGTAAAGAGAAAACTGGGAACAACTGCAATGTACTGAAATTAAAGGACATTTCATAAGATATTATTTTTCATTTGAAGGCAGAAAAACATTATACAATTTCAAAAACAACAGCTAAAACTGGAGCAAAACTGGGCCCCAGAAATCAGAATTCTTGCCAGTTGTTTGAGTAATAAGTTTCTACGGAGCCCAAGGATAAGCTGCACTGCCCTCCTCAATACGCTCCAGATCAAATATCCATTCAAGCAGGTAACTCTTGTCAAAGGGAAAACTGATCTTCCTATGAACTCAGCAAGAACTACACAAGAAACCATTGAACACTCTCCACCAGTGTGACTTGTGTCCCATGTATAAGATCAGCTAAAATTCCACCTTTTAAAATTTTAACTTCAGCTATGAGAAAGGTAACATATCTTGCCCCCCTCAATAACCGGAGACAAACATATATACAACAACCATTGGCAAAGCCTATAGGTCTTGCCTATGTGAGATTAATTGGCGCTGCTAATGTTTGTTTTTAACAATGTTGCAAATGGCTGAAAGTAATGTAAAACAAACTGGGTGACAGTCAGCACTGTTTATTTACTGTTATGCTGCACTGAAGCTAGCACTGGTGTATAATATGGCTAAAAGTCAATAGATCTCGCATAGGCGAGACCTATTGACTTTGCCAATGCTTGGTATGGAATGCCATATGGTAAGTTATAAGTATTTGTTTAGTATTTACAATGTCTGAAGTGCTAATATTATAGAATGAAGAATGCCCTTGGCCAAGGAGTTAGTGTGTCCAGATTCAGAAGCATTTGAGGACCATACAAAAACAGTGAAAATGTGCCATATACATGCGCTGAAGGCAACATAAGTTGCAGGTAGACCGAAAAGTTCAATAGGTTACAGCTTTTATTACAGTGATGCTTTAGGCTGAGTGTTACTTTGGGTGCAATGGTAATAAAAGAACCAAAGAAGCACTCCTGACTGCTTGTTTAGTAGTAAAATATAGCAATAATCGGTGTTCAGTGGGTTTCAGCTTTTGGCCCCTGTGCCACTGCACATGCTGCACCATTCAAATCATGACCCTAGTGCCTGCAAGGCAATTGCACTTGTGACTGCTTGATTAGTATTAAATATAGCAATAACTCGTGTTCAGTGGGTTTCCTAGACCATTTTGCCCATGTGCCACCACACCTGCTGCACCATTCAAATCATGACCCTAGTGGGCGCAAGGTAACTGCACTTGTGATTGCTTGTTTAGTAGTACAATATCGCAATAATCAGTGCTCAGTGGGTTTCCAAAACCTTTCGGCCCCTGTGCCACTACACCTATTGCACCATTGAAATCATGACCCTAGTGCCTGCAAGGACAAATGAGGAAATCAATTATATCCAAAAATATAGGTGTTCCAAAAAAGGCATAGTTGCAGACCGAATACATAATTATTGTGCAACTAAGCATAAACAAAAAAGCTTTCATAAAAAGTGCCTTTAAACGAATCCAACTCTCCAAAACGAGCTGCCATATACGTCATAAATAAAACATATGCTTTACACATCACAGTGAAAACCAAGCATTGTTAAATTGTGTTTCAATGTGGCTGTCTCTTTCCTGTGAAAAGATTTTATCCTGTGCTTGATAGTGAATGAGCTATAAACATTGTATATTGCCCAAGATCACCATATGTTAGGCTGACGCTGAGACTGAAATACGGTTTTGTACTTGTTACTAAAAAGACAGTTTCAGAAATTAAAGGGACTCACCAAAGAGGAATTTTACAAAAAACATGCAAAGGTTTTCTGCAGCTGAAGAGATGCATTTTGAGATGGCTATGTCCAAAATAAAAATGAAAAGAAGGGCACAAGCAGACTCCATGAAGAAAGTACAGCTGCATTCCCCATAAACGCTCTCTTTGGAGTCAGCCGAAAGCAAAATAAACACCAGACTTCCACAAAAACACAGCTACACATTGGACCTCAGTTTTTGAATGCCCAGCAAATGTGACGAGATAACAAGATTTAAAGGCCCGTTTATTACAGAAAATGAGTTTGTGGAAGAATAATGTAAACACTGCTTTAGCATGGGACGGTACAAACTCAAGCTACACAGCCTGTAGCAAACAAAGCTGGCAAATGGAAAGGCAGAAAATGCGAGTTATAAACCACAAAGCCAATAGCAAGCAACGGGTGGAATGCATTCCCAGGTCAATTTTCTGAAAGCACCCAAGATGTCCTTCGCATAGCCAAACAGCTGTGCTGTATGGTAGGCGGCGACCTAATAAAGCATCCCCTGCCGTGCATTATAGGGATATTTCAAGTCACTGAGGAGCTCCATGACAATAACAGAGGAACAAGGCTGATGGTAGAGATACTTTATAAAGTCATAAAACTCATAGATGACTTGTAATATTTTAATTTACAGAAGGCGGCATTTTAGTTCTTTATAGTACATGGTTTCGCCATCAGCTTTCCTACAAACCAGTTAAATCCTAAGTGTCTTGCTGTTTCATGTACATTGCAGACCTAAAAAATACAAGCAAAATCGGCACTGCACAATTAAACACGCCAGTTAGCAATTTCTGACAAAAGATAATTAGGATCAGTTTCATGTAAATTCGACTAAAAATGTTGTGGTGAAACATGCAGAGTTTGTCTCTTTCATGTAATATCCTAGAGTGTGGGGAAAAAAATAAATCTGTTTCTACAAATATCTTTCTGCCGAATAACTTTCATTTTAGAAAAAACATACCAGATGATGGGAAATGCGGTTCCTGTTTTCGTTGTTTAAACAGCAACTGCCTTTAACCTTGGCTGCTGGCAGCAAGTATCATGACGTCAGAACTCAGCTATTAACAGTTGAGCAGCTAACGTCTTTCATTATTGCAAGCGACTAGATGCGTCACCATACATGCCAATAGACTCAATTCGCAAGCGCTGTTTTAGTTTTCGCAAGCCAAAAATGGGTTCAATTTGTCTGTCTCCCGCCTGAAATTGCTTTTCCTTCAATAGAAGTCAATGGGGTAAACCCATTCTCCTGATTATTTTTTTGTTTTAAATCTCCCACTTTCCACTTCTAAAATGTTGGCATGCATGGGTCACAAGTCACCTGTAATAAGAAAAGGAGGAGACAGGCTTTTAAACAGGGATTGCAAGCTCCCATGTATTATAGATGGATATCCTCAGCACTTTCAGGGCCTGCTTTCACTCACCAGAGACAATTCCCAATTGGTCATAAGAGGCACGATGGCACGCCTCAGACACCATGTTCAGCACTGGAGGGCACTGCCCCTGTCACGGCTAGGCAGAGCGGCTCCTTTGAAAATTATGGCACGACCTCGCTTCCTCTACACATTGCACAACACTCCTTATCCAGTTCTGATCTCATACTTCAAAGAAATTGAGAGGGAAACGTGCACACTACTTTGGAATGGAGCCCCTCCACAGACTGCCATTCAAAAATTGACAAGAGGTGGGTATGAGGGTCGCATTGTCCTCCCAGCCATCCAAAAATACTACTGGGCTGCGCAGTTAACAGCAGTAAACTACTGGGTGCATCTTTCGAAATCCGAACCCGCATAGCATATGGATAGATTTACAATGCACCTGGGGGGCCATCTTAGGGCCATATACTGCAGAATGCATCGCACAACTTTTAAAGGCCCAACAGCAATGATGCTGAACACCTGGCACACAACTCTCTAGGCACTTGGATGGAGAGACAAAATAAACTCATGCCACCCCCCCTGTGGGACACAGCCAGTATATGTACTCTGGGGACGCAGCCTGGTTTCTCATTGGCCTGTCGAGGGCGGGAGACCTCTAGGTACAAGGGCAATCATCCCTTTTACAGACTTGTTAAAGCGAATATCAGCTAGCACCCACTGAAACTTAATGTTACCTATAGATATGACATGCATTGCAGAATGCCTGCCAGCAGGTGCAGTGCTCCCCGAGGCCTCCCCACTAGAGGGTAGGCTACTTGACGCCCACATGCCCCGTAAGGCAATTTAGCTTATTTATCAAAACATTATTAACAACTCACCCGACACCCTGGTTCACTTAAGGGCACAATGGGAGAGGGATCTCTAAGGTCTTGAGGATGACGAATGGCTGGAGGCATTCGCATCCCCTAGGGAAGTGGCCATACGATCCAGATTCCGTTTGATACAACTCAAAATATTAAACCGGTCCTACTACTCATGCACTACCTTAGTAAAAATGGAGGAAAGATGGATTCGCACTATTTAAGGGCATTCCTATTGTTACTGCAGTAGGTGCAGTTTTATGGGGCCCACGGCAACCCACTGATGTCTTTTTTACTATCCAACAAGGGCACATTTTCCTTGCTTGCATTTGGGTCAATGGCTACTGCAATGGCAGCTTTTTTCATTCACATCCCATCTCTTCAAAGAACCACAATTCTGCCCCTGCTCCCGGAAACACTCATTTGCCCTCACCCTGCCAAACTAACCAACCAGTCTTGTCATGAGCAGATTTAATATCTTGGATTGGTGGTGTTACCTAGCAGCTTACAATCTGAAGAAAGATAACATTTGCTTCTGCAGAGCCAAATGACCGTAGAAGAAACAATTCTATACTTTCCTGGCCGCCGAACTGGTTAGTTGAGATCCATCCTCATGAATGTAACCATCCCATGTCCTGTGCTCAAACATTCAGTGAAAGAACCAGAAAAGAGCATGCAAAATAATCATAGATGACAAGTCCTTTCAAAGGACTCATGAAGGGAGTAGGATTCAAATTAGTAAGACGTCCTGCCTTCCAGCTCTTTATAAGCACTTTTTTGTCTCAACTATTTGGAGAGAACCCTTTCTAGTTTGGCCATAACTTTATTAATTTAAACCGATAACCCTTTTAAAAAAAATAGCTCTTCACATCAGTCCTTTTCAATTTGTGTAAATACAAGCTGTTACCATTACTCAATGTAACTACATTAAGTGTACCAATCTCAAAGATGGATGGCTCAGCTGGCCTTGCCGGGTTTACTGCAGTGATTTGTAGATTACAAATTACAGGCAAGCATTTAACTCAAAAGACAATCTTGTTGGAATTTCCTTATTTCCTTAAGCAGGAACTTGGCCCGAGGACATAAGAGGGCTTTACATTAGCAGCTCATGAAAAAGACTGAGGACTGGTTCTTTGCACAGAACGAATGCAAAATATAAAACAAATGAGATTATAATGGTCATCCTCAACAAACTCATACAATGTCAGCACAATCAGAACTCAGCGGATAGATCTCAGACATGAGGAGAGCAAAGACAGGAGCACTGCAACTCCTGTTCAGTAAGTTTATTTTCCTATATAATGTTGGAATAAGAGTTTGGAACATTTCCCTAGCGGTCCATATAGAGGGATTTGTCCTTGCGTTTGGGAGCTTCTAGGTGATCACAGAAAGAAAGGTTGTAATGTCCAAACTGTGCTGAACACTATTAGAACAGATTCATATCGTTCTACCTTGGACCATCTTAGGAGATTCAGTTTGCCCATCTGCTAGCTGGTTTAAATATTTTGGCCAACGTTTACACAAATCCTTTGGCTACGCCCAACTTTCTACCCAGGGGATATTGTGCAAGCTAACAAAGCAGGTAGAAACTTCTTCCATTCTGGTTATGCCCCCACCACCAGTATGTCATATCACCTACTTTTCTGCCTCTGAAAACAGTCTTCAGAACACTTAAGAGTTTCTACAATTTAGGATTACCATTACCATGAAGAAGCCCTGTCGAGCCCCTTGCACAGGCTGAAACGAATTTGTAGTCAACTTTTGCACCTTGTAGCCACACAAAATAACAATGCACTATTTAAATAGTTCACACTGCTCTACAATCCTGTGTTGACAACCTTGGATTGTATCTGCCAAAACTATAAACAGCATTCCAATGGGAAAAAAAACCTTCAGATGAAGTTGTTGCTCTTTGACATTTAGCATTTTGCTGTGCTTTTGCGATCACTCATATCTTGTTTTTAATAACTGTGAATATATTTAATTCTGCCCGAACTTGTTGCACTCAGAATTCACTAGCCTCTTACTTTCCTTGTCTGTTTAAACCATTGGTCTTCCTAATAACACCAGAGGTTTAATATGCATCACTCTCTCTCAAGCCTTAGCTGGTACATAGTATCTCCGGCCAAATCTCACACTTCGAGCAACATACAATGAGGCAACAGTTTCCCAGAGTGTGCACCAAGCATCTACAACAAGTTATTCCAGATTGACACTTTATGCCCAGGGAAGATCCATTATTTAATCCAAAAGCATAATTTCGAGTTCAGGTTAAATTAGGGATAAAAATCTTCTGCAATTAGTGTCTGTGTAGGGTAATGTGCTCATTCTCGGTGGTTTTTAATGTCCATTTATTTGCTGGTGTTGTCTTCCAGCAATCTTTTCATGTTTGATTAGCTGGAGACTGAAACCCATCCGGATGCTTGCAGAAGCCGGAGCCTGTAGGAATGGTTGGAAGAGCGTGTGGTTCAAGAGTAGTCTAGATAAGAGGTGTGCGGGGTCATAGGTGAGGCTTCAAGAAGAGTTAAAAAAAACTGTGGATGAGGTGGGCTTTTTAGCTCATGTCCAGAAGATTGCCAGAAGGACAGAACACACAATCATGTATACTGTACATACATACCATCCAAACCCTGTGATGGTTGCAGTGGTAAAAGCAGATGCAAAAAAAATCTGAGTCAGATTTGGCTCCTGTCCGTGGGCCCAACCAAGGTTTTAAGTGCATTCTCCCTAAAAGTGCCTTGTTCTGTCTCTAAAGGACGCAAGAGGCTCCTTCACAAAGAACAGTGATGGCAGACTAAGATTTTCTTCAGGTATCCCACTTAATCATTAGTACATCAAAACCGACTGCATCTCGAAAATACAGTTGAATCTTCACACGAGTGGCTCATGTGTGCATGCTACCATCAGTCTTCACTGCCCAAGATCTGAGACAATGTACCCATTATTTGTTTTTAACAACCACCTTTCACCAAATCTGATCCACCACCTTCAAGTGACTCTAAACAGTCATTACTAAACATGCTTTCCAAACAACCAGTTCTTACAAGCGCGAACAGGAAAGAATGCACTGACGAGCTTCAGAAAGGGATTGCTCTTTCACGGCACTGTAAACACAGACAACCTCTCCTCAATTGCGTTTAGATCAACATAAAACACTTCACTTAAAATAGATCAGACACACACACACACACACACACACACACACACACACAAAAGAAGCAGACTAAGGGAAGGATGGCTCACCTATTTACATCGCAGCAGCCAAACTACTCAAACAAGTACGTAAGAGCAAGTCAAGCGAGGTAAGCTGGACATGGTTACCTGCAGCCAGTCTGTAGTAAGACACACCCTGCATTATGCTACTCCAATACTGGACAGATCGGAAATTAAAAAGGTAAATACAAAAGGAGATTCAGGAGCCGTGCCTGATGTAGAAGATGGCCACCTCAGACAACGGAGGAAGAATACAACATTCCCGACGCGAACACTATCCAAGCTCTTCAGGTGCCTTCGCTCTTGTCGATATTGGATATTTTTGGTTTTCCTTCTTGTGTGAAATTATTGCTTTGAAGAGGTCTATGAGCTGTCATTCGATGGCTGGTGATCTGTTTAGTCTCTGCCCCAGACAGAGGTCAGAGCTTCCTTGTACAGATCCCGGGTTCCGATATCCTAATCTCTGACAACAAAGAAAATGGTCAGTCTGCAATCTCGAGCATTCCAAAAAGCTTCTGCAGGAGAAAATTGCCCCGACAGCTGTTTGGTGAGAAATATGTAGGAATTAACCCTCTATGCAGTTCTGGAACACGTGAGCCTAAAGAAACATCTAGTGACCACAAACAAGAAATACTGGCTACCTAGTACAACATAGGTGATCTACAAGGAAGATTGTTAAAGTGATACTGTCTGGTGAGAAGTAACAATTGTTCTAGACAGGGTAGCTGAAGTTCTTGAAGAAGAACACCCTCAAAGACAGAAACCTACACAAAACATAGAAATATGCTTCAGAGAGGGCCAAAAACCTAAAGGTGGGAATACACATCCTTTAAGAGAAGCATGCTATTAATGGGTCAGCAAAATAAAATACAGTGATCACACAGTAGGAAGTTACATGGCTTTATACTAAGATCTAATTACCATCTTATTGCCCACGTGGGCTGGGGAGGTAGTTAAGTAGTCTAGTTGCTAGAAATTATTTAACTTGACATGTAACAAAAAATATGAGCAGTTCAGGAAATGTGCTTTACTTACCTGT
Organism: Calotriton arnoldi; assembly: GCA_963921515.1. Lineage (NCBI taxonomy): Eukaryota > Metazoa > Chordata > Amphibia > Caudata > Salamandridae > Calotriton > Calotriton arnoldi. Next base: position 816,682 of record CAWUFW010007382.1, read on the forward strand.
GCTGCAAATTTTAAATAAAGGTGGAATCTGAACACAATTGTTGGTAAGTTGGTTATTACATACTACTATTCGCTTTTGTGGCCTTTGAAAAGAAGTTACATTTGTTTAGACGTTCTTAAATGTAAGACTTTTGGAAACCGAGATTTATGGTTTTGCAACAGCTAGGGAATTATTTCACAACCCAATCATCCTCTGATGGCCCCCCTACATAACAAGTATTCATACACACATATACCAAAGGCTTCTCATTGGAAAGTGGAGCAATGAGCCACATACTGTCCATATAAGCAGGGTCCTTACAGAGTCCTCGTTTAAGTATTTAGGGCTGATCCTTGCCCATGTAAATCAACTGGTCCTTTGAAACCTGGACGGACCAAGTTTCTTAAAACCCTGCGCCTTTCCTTACCAACGAGTACCACCAATCACCATGACTTTTAGTCCGAAATCACCTCCAATAAGCACACCTGTCAATATTGTAACACGTCACATGTACACCTGCACAGCCATTCCAAAAACTAAGTAAGATGGAATAGCATCTGCAGATGTTCTGATCACCAGGGAGGCTGTTCACCAGAAGGGCAGTAGTCTTCGCCTCCCCAAGGCAGGTCCTACTTCTTGAGTTACTTCACTTGTACTGTCTAAACTGTAGTCTGTATGCCATGCTAGGATGTGGAAGACACTGAGTGCCGGTTACAACACCTGTAAAGGCAGTTCACTCTTCACCCCACCACCGCAACACAGAACCCTCAAAGGGGGGCAATCTATCCGAGCCAGTGACCTCCAAGAGAGTGAAGTGAGCCATAGATGTGGGGACATCATGGATTGTGCCATACAAGACACATTACCTAGGTTAATTTGCTTTGCATGCTTGGTGTGATGCAGCTAATAAGATCAATCAATCAATCATGTCACTTATAAAGCGCACTACATACCCGCGAGGGTCTCAAGGCGCTGGGGGAAGAGGGGGGTGGTGCTGCTACTGATCGAAGAGCCAGGTCTTGAGGAGTCTTCTGAAGGCCAGTAGGTCTTGGGTCTGTCGGAGGTTGGTGGGGAGGGTGTACCAGGTCTTGGCGGCGAGGTGGGAGAAGGATCTGCCACCGGCGGTCGTTTTCCGGATGCGGGGGACTGTGGCGAGGGCGAGGCTGGTCGAGCGGAGCTGGCGGAGGGTGTAGAAGCTGAGTCGTCTGTTGAGGTAGGCTGGTCCGGAGTTGTGGCGTGCTTTGTGTGCGTGGGTGAGGAGCTTGAAAGTTATCCTCTTGTTGACAGGGAGCCAGTGCAGGTCTCTCAGGTGGGGTGTGATGTGGCTGCGTCGGGGGATGTCGAGGATAAGACGTGCAGAGGCGTTCTGGATGCGTTGCGTTAAATCAAGGGGTTGAGCACCACAAAAGGTTAGTATATGCTGTGTGTGGTGAAGGATCAAAAATCCTCACATACATGGTAGTTATTGTTTTGAAAGTGAAAATACCATTGGTGTTCTTCTAAACAGGAGTATACAGTCGTTTCTTGCACATCGCCAACTCTCTGCTGCTGTGCAACTATCACTGGGCTCAACCACTGCCTCTTTCAAAAGCAAAGACTGCTGGACATTTCATACCTTGGTCACCTCTCTTCCTAAGTCCGCCCTCCCTCCCTAAAACTCTCTATCTTACTTTGCCTTTAGCCCCCAATTTATGTACCATTCCCCTAGTCTCCCCACTGTACTCTGTTGCCATCCCTCCTTGGGCAAGTCTCTCCCTCCAATGCCCCTACTGAAGACATTCATTGACGCAGAGACTGCAGACAGTAGCAAGTGGACAGAAAGTATACATAGTACGAACACATGGTCTCCAGAAAGGGACAGTGGGTGTAAGAAAGACAAGAGGTTAATGGGGGATAAAACACTCGTAGGGTCCAACAGCAATACAAAGCGGAGAACAACTCGGAGATAAGGGTTGTTTTGATAGGGTCCTCCCATTACTTACCTGCCATCTCATCTAATTTCCTCCATTCTGCACCCCCTAAGAATATTCCACTTTCAACTAACCATTCAACTGCTGCTCAATCAGTCCTTTCGATTCTGCCTAAAACAGCAATTTGTGACAAGAGTTACTAATCTGAGAAGACAACCATTAGCCCGGAACTACACTGAAAACACAAACACAATTAAGACCAAGGGATAGCACAAGATGATCACACTGGCATGGACGGAGGGTTCTTATGCCTTTCAAACAGCTAGCTTGCTTTCTCTCTCTCTTCGGACTCTCACCCTGCCTACCTACTTACCTTATAAACATATACTTATAAGCCGAAAAGTGGCAGGTAACAAAAATGGGTGACAACTCTAAAACAGAAACTAGCAAAGCAGGACAAAATGCCATAATAGCAGTGTGTGCACTGACATACACACTGGTTTCAAGGAAGACACATGGAAGGTTACAATACATGACTCTTCACCTCCTCCCAGAAGAGCTACCTGGAGTCGGCCAAATGGCCATGTAACAATCCTAGACAAAAGAACTTCAAGGCAGGGTTTACCGTTATAAGCTTTTTTGGTAGTGCTGCATAAGCAAACATGCAAATGCTACCCGAACGATGACTGTAGGCCCAGCACCTACCATTTGCAGAGCTCCTACCAACGTTTTCTCTATACAGCACTCCAATGTACACTGGAGCCAGGGTTGAGCTCTATCAAAAAGTGGGAGAAAAAATGGGGAACAGTACAAGGCATGCAGTTGGAGTCTCAACTACCATCTAGTAAAGTGCATCTCTAAAATGGGATGAAAAAGCCAGGCTTTGGGAACTATTTGGTACTTGCCAACAACCTAGAAGTCAGCTTTCTACAGTACGCATAGGCTGCCTGGTAATAAGTAGACATATATAGAAACAGTCTGTTCCAACCTCAGAATAGAGAGTACGTGCAGAGCTTATTATCACTCTAGATTTTAGATCTTTGTTGAAATGATAAACTAGCTGAAAACAAAAAACGTTGAGTGCCCACACCAGGTGTTCTTAATGCTGGAGGCGAGAGCACAACAGAGTAAAACACCTTTGTTTGCAGTAGGAGTTCATCCCTGTCCCACATTGGAACCTTTCCGTACATCAGTACTGGGGTCACTAGTCTTTAGTCATTGGCACACTTTAGTCATAGGCACAGCCCACACAGAAATGGACATACAGGCTGCATGCAACAGGGAGCTCTGGTGGGATTCAAATCTTGAAAGTTTACATCTGCGAGGTCTGCAGATTAGAATTTGAACTTAATGAGATATCTTCCCCATAATCACAGTCCCCCCTTCTAGCTCTACAACCCTAGTCAACGCTTTCCTTCAACGACATGAGGACCACTGCCATGTTGGATACAAGGGGGCAACAAGAGAACCACCCCATTCCTCTTGGTGAGTAAGAAAGTGCCCTATGGGAAAGCGGGCAGGCCAGACACTCAAAGGAGTGTGGTGGCCCCTCAAACCACTATAAAGAAGCCAAACAGGCCAGGCGAAACAAAGGCTTCAAATGTTCTACTGCACGCCTAAGACGATGTAACTGCACCATTTCACATTACTTTCCTGCTTTCATTCCAGTGTATTGATTCACTTTGAATGGAAATGTACAGTAGCAAAAAGATAAGATTGAATTACAAGCTGCAGGCAGTACAAATGTATACTGAAAACACTCATTTCGAATGCGACCTTCCAAGGACAGCCTAATGTACTTTCAGCAAGTGCTATGTATATTAAACGGAAATGACAAGCTATTTCAATAAGGTGTGTAGTGCTTAAGTTAGGCATACAGAAAAATAGGTGTGGCTTGATGGGCACAAGTCAGTGATTTGTGAGCTGAAGCACGTAGACAAGCTTGAGCTTCATTCAGAGCCAAAAACATAATATGGTTTTAAAAGCAACAGAACAGTTCGAGTTAGACATCGGGTTATATCCTTGATCCATCAATTTACCCTTTTGTTTTCACGCCGCTCTTATGCATAGAGAAGTGTACAGGTAACGTAACAAAATCACCATTCCACTGTTATAAAGCAGCACGGTTCTATTCAATTCAAAATAATGTTAATTTCAGCAACTTCCAATACAAATGCATAAAAACACAAAACAAATCAACTGAAAAAGCGGATTTAAAATGTTCAATGTCTTTGAGCGAACATGAATCTTTTTAATGCTGCCAGAACATCAAGACTTTTAATTTAAGATAAAGGGGCATATGCTATTCATTAATACCATACCACTGAAAAACTGGATGTAAATATTTACAACGTAATTTTTAACAAAAGGGCCAATTAAGAAGTACTGATGGTATGACATTTTTTATATGTACGACACTTGCCTTCATTATTTTACAAGTGGCATAAAACATGAACGATTTCCCAGCTGCCTTTTTCTTAAACAAGGGTTTGAAAATTCAAATAGACACTTTGTTTCAACAATCCAAATAGGCTAGGGTCAACTGGGTTTAGGGTTTATACTGAACATAGCATAGTTTGGATCAAGCATTTCACATCTATTTTGATTATATATTTTACCCCCATAGTAGTTCATCCACTAGAATGATAAGGTATAAAACTTGATTTCAGCCCCTTGTGAACTCAACTTGAATCAAACTTTTCAGAGTGCTATTTCCCAGGTTAAAAAAATCACCACAAACACCATTATCATCAAGCCAATGTAGAAAGTTGATGCGTCTACCGTTCGGAAGATAATCCCTAAAACACATTTGCAATTCAAGGTGAATGCCAACAACTGCAAATGGCTTGGACAATCACAGAATTTGCTTTGGGCTTTCCTTTCAAGACTTCACTCCTTCCCAATGAGCTCTCAAAGATAGCGATCTTATAAATAGCATACTGTTAACCATACCAACTTGCAACCACTAAACCACAACAAATTTTAAATCTCCTTGCGTTGAAAACACACAATTATTGTTTTATCCCATTTTAATTAATTGGCGACACAGTACTCATGTGGTGCCTTAATATTTCTCTTAAAGCCATTAGGTGTTAAATTTAATATAACCAAATTATCTGCACAAAGACCACAAGTGAAAGGATTAAAGTTTATTTAGGGTGCAAATGATCGAGCCTTTCCCAAGGAGCCAGGCAAATCTGCTATAAAAATGAAAAACAGTGAAGGAGTCTGGATACAGCACTGCTTTAGGCCATTGTTTGATGGGATTTTTTTATGTTAATCTATCATTTTTATAAACCTTTAATCTGGTCCAATTGTTTCAAAGCAAAATACAAACTATACAAATTAGGCCAGGTAGAATTGCCATGCCTCTATCTCGTCCCACAGAACCGCGCAATCAAGCAGCCTTGAAATCCAAGGCGCAATCACAGATCCTACCCATCTGCTACTAAAACCACAAGACCATCTCCAACAGTAACAAACAAAAGTCCTAGGGGGGGAGAATTAGGCTGGAAGCAGGCCTGTTCCCAAGGAATAAGTTTACTCTGGTTTTCCTAATGTATTTATTCGGTCTACTATTACTTTAGCAAAACGTTTGGCCAAGATGTCCATAAGTGAAATGATCCTATAACACACTGGACTAATTTGTTTCCATTTTTAAAGATCAGTTTTATTAGGGCTCCCAATCAAGTTTCAGGCAGGTTATCGTTCTCAGTAACTTGCCAATAAAGGAGCACAGCTATTATTACGACTCCTACATATTTCGGCCAAATAAAAATCATGGGTCATTGGCCCAATTCCCTTCAAAAAAAAAATTCCACACGCCATACTATCAAGTAGACATTTACCAACCGCACACTAGATTGTACTGGGTTCCAAATCAGAGGCCACAGACATTAGATAAGTATTGAATACAAACTTCATTTGGAAGTGAAACACCGCCGCAGCACGCAAAATGGCTAGAGTCCATGCTCTATATGTCAAGAATGGACTTGTTGGGTAATGGGTCCAAAAAGGGGAAAACATTTTGTGAGATTTTACAAAGTTGGGTAGGGGGTAACCGAAGCCAGGGAGTGGCTTAATACATAGTATTCAAGGTAACAAGAGGAATCCCCTGTCCAATGATTACGCCAATAGAACTCTCTGACTTGGCTGCTATGGGCACCCACAGTACATTTTATGCAGCCGCCGGGAAATCGGACGCTGTCTGAGAGAGATATACCAACAGGAGGACGGTGTTTTCTTAGATCGGCGCCTCTTCCTCTCCACCATTCCCAGTGGGGGGGGGTCCGTGGTCTTTCCCTGTCATAGAGGTTTTGGCAAAGGTAAGAGTCATCAATGCCTGAGGTGAATGAGGACAAAAATTTGAAAAAAAACTTCATTTGGAACAGTATATTTAATGGCACTGCTGGTAATCAAGACATACTTATTTACTAGTCTCCAAACATTAGGACTGTCCCCTCTTTTAATCACTGCTTACATGTATTGACATTTCTTCATCAAATATGCCTTTTTTTTAGTTCGAAGTGCTGCTTATATTTTGACCTCAGGGATTTTAAAGCATTCAAAGAATGCGAAGTTTTCTGGGACTTGTATTCTCAAAGATTATTCCTAAATAGAAACCTTCATTGTTTACAACCTTAATATAACCAGTCCTTGAAGCTCATTTCAGCTTTCCCCGACTAGAGGACATACTAAAATGATAACTGCTAATTAAGGTCAAAATCAGAGACATTATGTAATCTTACCAAATTGGATAATAACCACAAAAATTATCAAAACTAGTTTCTCAATCCATCTGAAATTCAAAAAGCTTACTGATTTCTAATTCTTTCGGGATAATAGGTACAAATAATGGGAGCTAAGATTTTGTGGCTAGAGAGATTCAATGCAAATCTTTGGGAAAGTGATCATGTTCCTCCCTGTTCACTATTTCAACATTGACACATGAACTGAAAAGATTTGCAAATACAAAAATATCACTATGATTAATAGGAAGTTGTCCATTTCCTGATGTAAAACTCATAGCTGCTCGAAAATCAAGAGGAAATTTCCTATTTATTGGTAAAAAATGGTGATGAGATAAAATTTCGATCATCTTAATGGCATATAATGATGGCTTAATTTAATAAGAAAATTCACAGCACAAATTAGATGTGCATCTGGATACGGATCAATGTGGATAGTCAAAATTCAAGTTAGCCATTTCTGACAACATATTATTCAAAAGTATGTTCATATACAAATTATTATGCACCTAGAACTATCAAAAATGAAGAAAAGATGACAGTGGTGTGACATTTTATAAAATATCTATTCGCTCAACAGACTACATACTTCAGAAATCTACTTGTCCTGTAAAAACCCACTTCCCCCATTTGGTGCCATACTATGTGACAAACTGAAGGCAACATTCGCAAATCACAGCTATGATTAAACCAGAATTCATATTGGATCAAGGTTTGGGTTCTGGCAAGGCTTTAATAATATGTTTTTCTGATTATACAGGACTCTGAACATACCAAGGCTCCATTTATCTCAAGCCTTTGAATGTTCACAGACTCTGCATATGCAGAGGCTTTTGTTTATGAATTGGCTGTGTTTAGGCTATCTTTCTGATCACGCTTGGTAGATCATTGCTCTCTTTCTTACTTTAGTTTTTGAAGAAGCATCCTGGGAATAGGTCTGACAAATGTACTCAAGCATTCGCCACATTTGGCAAAATGTCACTGTAAATAAAGTCAGGTTCTACTTGCAGCCTAGTACTTAGTTTGCCAAGTGAGGATCAACGCAGGTCTGACAATCTCCACTCGGCCACATTGTGTAAATCTTGGCCAGATCATTTCATTGAGCCAAAGACGCCTTATTTTGCCACAGCTAAGAGCACATACTAAGTGCTTTATCAATGACTAGATATTTATATTTTCCATCTAGATAAACTCTGCCAAGTCTTGTCCGAGTTAAAATGTTATGGGGTATCTGCACATGTACGTCTGGCTTACACATATGAACTTTGTTTTTTTCCACTCCTAAAAGGATTTACTCAAAGATTTTCATGCGTGCAAATTATTCACTGGGGCTGGATGTATGCGGGAAGTGGTATTTTCAGGACTGCAATGCCATGTGCGTTTGTACACTCACGGAAACGTAACTATTCAGGGCTATTCACAAACTCCTTTCCAACCCCCTTCCCTCTCTGGAAAAGGTTGAAAACATACTCCCGACAAGGGCAGGGGCAAAATATTTTCCATGATGGAAAGGGAGTTTCTTCATGGGGGAAATATTTCTTCCTGAAGAAAAAAAGTTTATACAAGTGTAATCTCACATGCTCAACAGATTTAACTATTTGAAAATATGCGCATGTATATTTGTTCACGAGAAAATTGAATCCACAAACATTTCTTAGGAGTAGCTCCGGAAACCTGCAAGTGTCCTAGTTTCCAAGGCCTGCTTCTGTAAACTGCTGTGAAATCCTGAAAGTTGTAAATCTGCGGCAACGCATAGTTACAGACCTGCTGGTGCATTTTTGTGACTTTCTTAAGCAACATGGCCCAACATGGTTTTACACTAACCATATTGATTTTATGGGGATTTCCAATTATTATTTTTTAACACTGACATCCATCAAGTATGTTTAATTAAATAATCATTCACAGAAATGGTATATAAAGTTGTGAAATGCTATTGTCCTGAAAAGTGTAATATAGTTTAGGAAAACTGTCTGTAACCTTGGCTGTCTTTTTTTTTATTCTAGATGCAAAAACATTTTGTGGTACATTTTATTTCAAAAGCAAACAATCTGCACAACAGCTTAGCAAAACCGTCTGCAACCTTCGATTATGGGAGCATTAGAAATAGCGACAAACGGTTTAATTGTACTCTGGAACTACTGTTATTAATGCAGGCTGAGCGTACAGCTCACTGTATTTCATTGAAGTGCTCTCCATAACAGTAAACGCTCTGCTTTAATGACCCACCTATATTATTTTGAACATCTTGTACACATGGGTGCATATCTTGCATTAGCAGCAGACAATGTCCCACAATCATAATGTGCTGTCACACTTAAGCACTTTATCAATTCACTAATTTTCCTGAACTCAACCGCTCAACTTCCACAAACCAAGGATTTGTTATATTTAACAAAATTATGAAAAGACCACCAATTCAACAAATTGCTTCGTTTGCCCTATTTCCATCCACCATCTTTAACAATTTGCAATAATATTGATATTAACGCAAAGACAATCTGTGAGTTCCATGTGTTCTTTATTCATGGTTAGGTTTAACTCTAGTATCCCTTGTAATATGCATTGTATCAACATCAAGTAATGATTAATAGGGTAGATAGACCATCAATATTAACATCATGAAACTCTATATAACTTATCAAGTTATGCCACAATAATTAGCCATAATCGCCTCTCTATCACCACCATTTACATATCTCATAGTTTGATTTAACTTAGCTGCAGGGACATTAGACGGCAATGGAACTGCATTTAAGATAATACCGACAGGGTTAGGATAAATTACAATGGGTCTAGCACGTGAAGAAAAGTGATCAAGTGAACATAAAACAAAATTGTCTTAATCATAACCAAAAGACATTGTATTAGACTCAAGAGGATCCATCTGTTTTCCCAAAAATGTTATATATATTATTTTGGGGGGGGGGGGGGGTACACAGAAGTGACTAGAGAAGAAAAAACTTGGTTTTGAAGGTGGTTGGATTTCACTAATTTTATATTTACCTGAGGATAAAGGCATTTCCTCTTGATCAAGTGAGGTATATTCAGAAACCATTCGTTTCTGATTCTTACGGTGTGAGAGCGTCAAGGTTTGGTGTTTCGTGTTTGAATGTGTTTGGGTTCGAAGGAAGAAGGAGGGGGCAGGTGTCCTAACCCAAATGCCTGGACTTCAGCCTATCAGCGACATGCTTAGAACACTGCACATCAGCTAAAGAGAGGAAATGAGAGCCAATTAAGCTGGGAGACTGAAAGCAAAAGTCCAATGCTGGCATTGAAAGGGAAGGTGTGAACATGGGCTCACACAGGCAGTACACTTGGCAACAGAGGTGTATACTTCTGAAACTATGAAACTAAAAAGTAAAACAGCAAGTAATTAAGGAGTCCTCTAGTCTAGAGTGCACCAACAAGTTTAATGGATGTCACACACTCCGTGCATTGGCTCGCAGTGAGAGAAAGGAGTCAATGAGGCGGTGTGCAGGAAGACCAAGGGTAGGTGGAAAATCCGGAAGTTGAACCGGAGTGCTTGAACAGGGGATGCACATAGGCACGAACCTCAGGAATAGATAGCCGAAAACTGCTGAATCAAAAAATAAAAGCAGCAATAAGCAATGGGTCCTTTTGTCTAAAATGCACAAACAAATTAAATTTATTTGCAAATATCCCAGAAAGTTGAAAAATAAAATAATAAATTCAAATAAAACGTGCTTCTCTGCAATTACTATAAAAGAGACAATTAAAAATAAGGTTTTATTAAAGTAATTTAACTAAGCTGCCTAGAAGTTAAATAAACAAAAAAAAAAGGGTGACCTTTTCTCTCTCACCCTCCTAGTTGGGTAATCATAAAACTGAAGACAGGCAGCCTTTGAGCTTAAAAAAAAAAAATGCCTTTAAAAGGGCCACTCCGGTTCACCAAAATTTATGGCAATTTCCAACAACATCCAGTCAAACTAGAGTTTGGGGGGGCAATCATGCTTCAACATAAGCCGTTCGAGGGAAAGCATCTACATGACCACTTTCAGCGAGGCTCCTAGCCAGACACCAGTGATTAGTTAACGATCTTAGACAGGAAATCAAACAAATGCCATCTCTCATGGTTTTATTGCACAGGATAACTGAATTTAACAGTTGGCCACTGATTCAGTTGGAGCACCCAGGTAATCCTGGAGGAGGAGGCAAAGTCTTGGAATGGCCTACTCTTGGGCTATCGAGCCTCTGCTGTTACGCTCTTCACATTAGGTCACTGCTTGGGAATTTTTTATATGGAGTATCCCAGGGTCCTACTACTTATCCCTTGTTTTTTAATATCTTCTTGCAACTATTAATTTCACTGATCAAAATCAGCCTTCAGTTTGACTATGTAATACAGAGCTGATCATGTTCAAAACTGTTTTTGATCAATTTCCCTCCATCCTTAATGCAAGAACGTATCAGCAAAGGCACGCAGGCTATTAATAACAGAGGAGAGAGAATAAACTCTAAGTGAACCCAATGGAAGTGATAAGGGTCAGACTGAACTTCATCTGGGTTTTACTCCCTATAGCCCTTCCATTTCAAATTCCTTCTCCCCAGGTTCGCAATATGTGTGTATTATTTTAGTAAATGTGGGTTTATGGAGTTTCCGGTACCTGCAGTTGGAAAAGCTGTTCGCTTTCACATTGTAATGCTGTTAGCACATCTTCGGATATGCTTTCAGTTTTAAGTTTACATTTCACCCTACGTTTCTGTCACTGCCGAGGATTTCAGTGGCCGAAATAAAAACGTTGTGAATTACTGTCTGCTCTCTTTTAAAAGTTTCCAAACACAAAAAAATAAACGTCTGGAGTTAAATTTTTCTAGGATCAGGTGCCTTGGCTCTAGAACCTAGCTTTTGCTTCAGGAGTTCTTAATAAATAAATAAATGTTATTAAGGACTTGGAACATGTACTGTAACGTATTTCACATCATTCAAGTAAAGTGGTAAGAAGCCCAATGGGTGTAGGCAAACTCTAAAATTACTTTAACACAACAGAACAAATCCTAAAACATTACCAGAGCACAGCAGCTCAATAGTCTGCTGAGTGTGCTAACTTGACTTAAAGTCAAGTTTATTTTTTAAACAATCTTTATTCATTTTCCAATTATAATCCCCACTATAATCCCCACTTCCCTCCACCCTCCCCCATCAGACAGGTATAATCAATCAAATTCATTACATACTTACATAAAATACCATATATTAGCTTTATCCACTGCAAATCAAAGTGACATGTGCAATATCTTCCGCTTACAATATGCTTCTGTACAATCCATCATGACCATTCATACTATCCTCTCAGTGGGGAAGATCTTCCTCCCCCCCACCTATTCGCCTCTTTGGGTTTGACGCCACACAAGTAAAGGAGTCCAAATTTTAAATCCTCTTCTACGCAGCTTACTGCCTTTTTGTTTATATATGGCCATTTCTAGGTTAGACATTGCTAGCAGCCTAGCAAGCCATTGCTGAAACGATGGTGCATTAGGGTCCAACCAGGCTAATGCATTACACATTCTTAAAACTGCCATAGCGATATAAATCAATTCATGTCCCGTTCTTATGCAATTGAATTCTGCAACCCCTAATAAAATATCATTGGTCAGTATTATTTCTGTTTGTAACACTTCCGTTAAATTTTTTTCGATATCTTTCTTCAATCTTTTTAACTCATTACATGATGCGAAGATATGAACACGGTCTGCATTAAACATTGTACATCTCGGGCAGAATGTTCCCTTACCACTCCCCCACTTGGCAATTTTATCTGGGGTGTAATACAAATAAAAACATGTTTTAAAAAATTGTGCCTGTAATCTGGTAGACATTAAAATGGTTTGCGACATCTCATATGCATAGTTAAATGCCTCATTTGATATCCCAACTTTCACCTGCCACTTTTGTGAATATTTATCCAGATAATCTGGCAGTGCTGCATTAATAAGTGTGTATACCTCCCCAATAGAGCTTGCTTTATCCTGCAGTACTCTTTCAACAATTCCGACTTTCTCAAATTGCACCCTTCCCCCCTCCCTCCTTCCGTAACAGAAAATCTCTAATTTGAAGGTACTTAAAAAATCCCACCAATCAAGACAAATCCTTTTTTAGTTCTTCAAAAGATCGAAACCCTATGGGGGAAAAAAACAGCCAATCTGCACAATTCCGGCACTCTTCCATCTCCTCATACGGGGTTCTCTGAAAATCTCCGGGAGATTGTGATTGTCGACTAAGGGAGTATAAAAAGATATTCTGCCGATCCCAAACACTCTCCTAATGGCACTCCATGCTTTAAAAACACTAAAAAGAGTTTTAAACCAGACTTTTTTTTATAGTAGCTGTCATGTAGTTGGCGCCACAGACAGCCACTAACTAGTCTCACTTCCCAACACGAGTTCAAAAATAGATGGAATTGTATCTGTCCGTATGTCATCCCTTTTAATCTGTAGTAGCTCTCTGCTATACATGAATATAGAGGCCCAGTAATATAATTTTAGATTCGGGAGTGCCAGCCCTCCCCTGTCCCTAGATAGGGTAAGAAATTTGTAAGCACGTCGTGGTTGTGAATAAGCCCAGATAAATCTAGAGAATAACCGCTCTATTGTTTTGAACCACTGTGACGTGAAATCAAGACATATTGCCCGAAACAAATATAAAATCTTTGGGAAAAACAGCATCTTAATAACATTAGATCTTCCTACTATTGAGAAATGCAGATTATTAAGTCGCTGGAGATCTTTGTGTATAGTATCCATAAGGGGTTCTATATTAAGCTTAACCACATTATCCAGCCTAGACGAAATACAAATACCCAAGTATATAACTTTTTCTACTACACCTGTATCGGTCATTTTAACTTTGTCGTTAAGGACAATCTGAGTCTTACCTTGGTTAAGTGCATAACCAGAGATTTGTCCAAAATGCCTAGCCTCGTCTTTGATGGCTATTATAGCGATGTTTGGGTCAGCCGTTACCAAGGCTATATCATCCGCATAAGCTAAAGGTCTTAGTGGGATAGCTCTGTGACCATATTGCTGGTATTTCGGCATTCTCTTCTAATCTGCGAATAAATGGATCAATGTAGATCGCAAATAAGAGCGGGGAGCAGGGGCAACCCTGCCTCGTACCCCGGGATATTGGAAATGCATTAGACAACATGCCATTTACCATCACAGCCACTGTTGGTTCGACATATAGTCCTTGAACTGCTTGAATAAAACCCTCCCCTATTCCTACCCTGGACATGGTAGCCCACAAATATTGCCAGGAGACCCTATCAAAGGCTTTTTCAGCATCCAGTAAAACCAGAGCCATAGGGTCTCTTGCAACATTGGTAATATCAACAGCGTGATGACTCTGAATATGGTTCATAGTAGACCTCCCCGGAACAAAGCCATGCTGAGGTTCGGAAATCACTTTGTGTATAATAGGTGCTATTCTATCGGCTAACAATTTGGAGTATATTTTTGAGTCCCCATTGATGTGTTCTAGGGCGGTATGATCCCAATTGTTCTGGTGATTTATTTTTTTTCCGAAAGATTACGATTTTTGCCCTTGACCAAGAGCTTGGGGGTCGCCCGCCATTAAATATGTGCAACATTAGGTCGTGAGAATGATTTTCAACTGATCCATAAAAACGACATAAAATTTGGTCGGAATACAATCTGTTCCTGTCGCTTTCCCTTTTGCTAGACCTTTAATAGTCAATGATATTTCCTCCATGTCAGGTGGACAATCTAAGCCTTCCTGATCCTCTACGCCAAATTTTTTACATGGTATATAATCTAAATACCCTTCAATATCTTTCTGCCCACACTCCGCGTTTGCTGTATATAGATTCTGATAGAACCTCCCAAAGGCATCCCTTATGAGTTCTGGGTTAGTAATCTGGCCCAGCACAGGGTCAATCTCTCGGATTAGATTTAGAGAGGTCTGCTGTCTGGTACGCACCGCAAGCTTGTGGCCAATTTGCTCATTAAGTTCATAGACCACGTCTTTCTGGGCTGCCACTTTTTTCACGGCCTTATCGGTAAATACATTGATGATCGCCACCTTTGCAATTGCACCCTGCCGCTGTAAAGTCTCTAGATCCTTATTTGCTATAACAGCCCTCACTAATTCCTCTCCTACCGCCCTCAGATTGTCCTGTAATATCTTCATGGATTGCCAAGCTTGTTTATTAAGATTTAGGGAGTACCGCAATGTTTCACCCCTAATTCCAGCCTTCAAGGCATCCCAGACTATTTCAATTGTGGTACTCCCTAGGTTATCTTCCAAAAAATTTGGAATCCATTGTCTCATATGTACAGTATCCTATATCTAAAAGCAGGGATCTCTCAAATGTCCAAGACCTTGTATTGGGGTTGACCATCTCTACTTCTAGGCTACATATTCATGGATTATGGTCCGACAAAACACGTGGCAGTTTATCTATTTGACATTTTGATTTTAAAGAGTTAGAAATGAACACATAGTCTAATCTGGCGTGGGTGAGGTGTGGATTAGAAAAATGTGTACCCCGGATCTGCTAACTCTCCGACCTGCCAGCCGTCCACTAGCCCATGAGTCTAACACAGATTTTTTTAGCGCCCTAAATACCTTAGGCTTCCTACCCACATATCGCCACCCCTCCTCCATAGAGCAATCACTAGGTAGATTAATATTAAAATCACCGCAAACCATGAGTGGAAGAGGCCAATGGGCAAGTTCACTTGAAATGTCATCCAACACGACCGGATCACCACAATTACTTCCATATATTGTACAGAGCGTGAATTTCTGCCCAGCCCCATATTGACATTCAGTAACTGCCCAGCGGCCGAATTGGTCTGAGTTTGCTCGATTAAACAGCCCGCTTCCTTTGGCCAAAATCGCAACCCCCCAGAACACTAGCACCCTGTGTAGTCGCACTTATCACCCTAAATCCCAGTGTCTTCAAAACATGTATTTGTGCACCATCTATATGTGTCTCTTGGAGGCATATGATATTGGCGCCCATCGATTGTAACCCAACAGCCACGTTTTGCCTTTTTTTTTTTTTGCATCATTCAGGCCACATATATTGATAAATACAACTTTCAAAACCCCCATACGATTAGGCGCCATACTCCTGACACAGATGCCCCTCCATCAAAACAATACAGATGCTTTGTCCACCAGATGTCACTATTCTTTTTATATACATGACTATACCACTATTTCTAATCACTAAATGAAGATTTACGTAAATGTATCATAACCCCGTTTGTCACCTGTCTGACTACCCTCCCCCCACCCGTCCTCCCCCCACCAATATCTAGGCAACCAGGCTCAACCATGAGCCTGTATGAGGACGTCTGAATCCTTCCACCTCACTTCCCTCCTACGCTTATACCTACACCACAATATACCTCCATCCCGTGTTATACCAATATCAGCTTTAAACTGCTCTACAATTGTATTTGCTCTCGAATGTCATGTTTTAGTACCCCTAGCCCCTGTTACAATGCCATCCAACATCTTCTAGGCTTGTACTTCTGAGTTAAAGCTAAGGTTCTGACCCCTGTAGATCACCTTGAGCCTGGCCGGGTTTTGCAGAAATACCAGCGCTCCTGCCGCTTGAAATGGAGTCATTAATTGTCTAAGCCGCCATCTGCGCTCCACCGTCGCATGGTCAAAATCAGGCTTGGCAAAAAAGACAAATCCCTCACACTGTCTCTTGGCGTTGGGTCTGGCTAGAACGTAAACAGCCTGTCGAAGTAAGAAGTTGCCAAAATATATCAATATGGCACGGGGTAGTACTTTTGCTTCGGAAGCATGTTTAGATGGGGTTAGTGGAAATCGATGAGCCCTTTGAACTTCTTTATCCCAGTCCCAGGACGACAGTTCGGGTAGGGACTCAACATATTAACAACAAATTTCCTCGTGTCGTTACCCTCAAGGTTCTCGGGCACCCCAAGCAGCCTCAGATTATTCCGACGTTGCCGGTTTTCATAGTCCTCCAGCTTCCACAGGACGCCCTTTAGAGTTTTGTCCTGAGAATTAGATTGTACCTGCAGGGCTTCCACTGTGTTTTCCAATACCTCTGTGCGTGACTCTACCATACTCATCCGTTCCGCGATGTCTGAGCAGATCTTCCCCACTTTTCGCTCAGAGCCTTGCAGATTTTTGGTAGCTAGCCTTGCTTGTCGATTATCAGCTTTAACATCATCTTGGAAAGCTCTTAAGGATTGTAGAATCAGAGCTAATGAAGGTTCGGGGGAGTTCCCACTCTTACCATGATCCGGGTCTCCCCCTTGGGCAGTTGATTGCTTCCCTTCTTCATTTCGTATCTCTGGGGACAACATTAGTGACACGGAATAGTCCCACCCCATCTCTTCCATTAATTCTTGTTCTTGAGGGGTCTTTCGCTGGGACTTTCTCCCTGATATCCGTTTGGATTTTTTCTTGGCAGTGGTGACCTTTTCCGCTGGGATACTGTCATCTGAGGATGAGCCCACCTCATCATCACCGCTGATAGATTAGTATCCGACACCTCCGACTCTTCAGTGAGTGAGAAGAACTTTTCTCCTGTCACATCGGGGGACTGACCGCACTGTACCACTGCACTCCGGTGGGGTAGTATGTTGCCTGATATGTCTGTCATTTCATTCTTATTCGCGTTGTTCCCTGATTTTGACTAGTTCGTTTCACCCCCAGGGGCCTGACCATCCTTGGTTTGCGGTCTCCCAGCCTGATTACTACATGGGGTAAGCGCTGGTTCATCTATTGCAGCCTTCACAGATGTGCTTGGCTCAATAATCAAGTTCCCTTCTTTTGAGCCCTCTGCCATACCAGTAGCTGCTGCCAGCTGTGCTGCCCCCAGTGATGAATTATTTGTTGTATTTAATATTTCGCCCTCCTGGATCCCATTGTCCACTTTTTCCCTTGGAACTTCATTCTTTTTGTCACTTAAGGGTGAAAATAAGCTTGTAATAGCAGGTTGAGTTTTCTCTACTTCATAAAGCGGTTTTGTTCGGCGATTAATTGACTTTCCAGTGGTCTCATTTTTCTCCGGTGCAGTTTTGACTTGTTTATCGCTTTTGGAAGCCCATAAATCATTTTTCTTAACATCAGATTTGGGGTCTGACCCCTCTTGCCGCAGCATACTAGCTGCAGTTACTCGCGGCTTCCCTCTCCCTCGAGCTGCCATTGTACTCGGCACTTCTTCCGGGAACGCGTTGTTGTTCCAGGCAACCATGATGAGGCATAAGCACACCCGCCCCCGGCAACTGCCGTCAGCAGAAGCCGTCAGCAGAAGCCGTGCCAGAGCCTCCCAACGCCCTTCATTAGAGCCCCCGCGGGTGCATGCTTTATGTCCGCCCCACACCGAGGTCAGTCGGGGGCACTCCAGGGCACAGTGAATCCCGGCACCATTAGGCACCCCTCGCATGCCGGTGGAGACACCACGGGATGCCTCTTCAAACCCGGGAGGAGAAAGGTAAGTGGAAGTCTCTAGTCCGACGCCATCTTGCCTTCTAGTGACTTAAAGTCAAGTTTAAACAAACTGGAACATTTAGAATCGAAAATAAAAGCATTTACATATACAGGACTTTGTAACCACAAATAATTTTGATGACCCTAAAATCACTGTGTGGCATGGACATTGCACCTGACCTGCTCTGGCCTAGAAGTGCACTTGGTTCCACAGACTTCCCAGGATCCTGCAGTAAGTGCTTGGACTTTACATTGAAGCCTGGAGCAACTACACCCGAAATACTCCTTTTGGGGGGGGAGGTGTGGGGAACACCTACCTGTTGGCAGCTGTGCTCTTTATAAATCCTTTGACTGTTTTTTTTTCCCACTGCACATTACTTTAAAATTCAAAAAACACTGCAGTGTGAAACTAAATTTCTATGGTGTTGGCTGCATTTAGAGCATTGCACAAGCGGACATTGCAGTGTTTAGTAGTCTAAACAAACTGAAATTTTCAATTCACTGATAAACACCTCAATGGTGTCCAGCAGGAGAGAAAGTCTAATACTGGTTAGCAGAGACTAACGCCGCTTTCATAATTTGAGTCTTGGAGCAGTAGGCATTCATACAACGAGACAGAAAGCTAAGTGTCTTAGGATGGCAGAGTGCACTGTAAATTTATGGTTTCAGGAGACTGAAAACCTTTCTACAAACTTTAAAAAAAAAAAAAAAAAAAAAAAATTTTAGCAGCTCTTTGAAAATGGAGGACAACAGAACTGAACTATTCCCTTAGAACGGGCGGTAAGTATTAGGGAGATTCAAGAAAGGCTCTGCAAGATCATTAGAGCAGTGGAGGACCGAAATGGAGACTCAAATATTTGCCAGGCAAGGCCCAAGGAAGGACAGGATAACAGCACTGCCATATAAGAGGAGTCCTCAAAACATTTCGATGCGGCTTAACTAGTACATGTCACCGCTTCCCAGAATCAGTGGCTTTTGAACTTTTGATGTGTACATCTTACCAGCCTAGTGGGACATGCACCAGTAGCTGCGTAAGCTTGTACCCAGAGGGCCCTTTACTATGTGGACATGAGCGGTAATCAGGAATGATGTAAGCACTATGCATACTAGGGAGAACAAGAACAGACACTTGGCTTGGGACCTGTTGCACACTCTTTGGACTTGCACTTTTTATCTCGTAATTGCATAATTAATGGCTTTGCCACTCAGTATCAGAAGACTACCATAATTAGGGACTGACGGGACCGGTATATAGGAGGAACCAAACACAGTATGTTATCTGATGGAGGTGCAGGCTGTCAGATAAAACATGTTCTTTTTGTAAGCTTTAGCTGGAAGATTCCATGGCAAGTTCATCTTCTTTTCTACTACTTAGTATGAAGTTCTGGCCACACCAATACCAGAGGACTGATGGTTCGCTGCAAGATGTGCAGAATTGGCTTCTAGTGACAAGATTGGTCTATAACATATACTTTATAATGTCAATATGGATAATTTCGAACGATGGAAAAAAAGGTTGCCACTAACCTCAAAACATAATGGACGTCAACTTGATGGTAGAGTATAATCTGAAATGTTGGGCGTTTTAAAAAAAAATTATTATTCAACTACAGTTTTTTGCGCTTAGTTCGTGCATTCAGGGAACTGAGGAAAATAGAGACAAAACGATGTGCCAAAGATCACACCATTTTGGTTAAGTTGGAGCACAAAAAGAGAAATGTCTGGTTCCTCAACCGATAGTAAGCACTAGACGCCTTTTCCCATGTGCGAAAGAGAGGGGGGGAAAAACAGAGCCAGTAGCAGAAAAGGAAATTTTTGTTTTAGATGCACACAAATGTAATGACGTCCCCTCAGCTGGAATGTAATGCACGTCACAGTGCCTTTTAGCTACTGCTAAGGCTCGACTCCTTTAATCAAAAGCGACTCGTTTGCTAAAATTCATCCGAACAGGCTAACTGCAGACTCAAAAAAAACACGGCGGGCAATTATCTGCTTTTCCTGTAACAAAAGATAGGCTGTTCCTGTTTTGCTGTCCAGTATGCCGGCACAACCAGCCTCTTTGTGCAGCCGACGCAGCCAGGGCGCGGTAGAGGAAGCGGGAAATAACATCCCCAGCCCAGGCCAGCTAGAACATGGGGACCCGGGCCGGGGGCAGGCCAGAAACTGAGAACCCGCTAAAAACCACACGGAAGAGATCACAAACGTAGTGGTCACAAAGAGGCCAGTGGACAAGGCCAGGGCCTCGAAGGCGCAGCGACCAATGGCTTTCATGTAAATTGTACATGGAATTTATAGAGCTCTTACTACCCGTTCATGCGAGTTCACGTTTAGTGGCGTTTTGAATTAGGGATAGAATGGTAATCACCATGGACTCTTGGATACACTGTTAACTTAAAGCCATTGTTACACGGAGCCAATATTAGGACAAAATCACATGACCCATGTAAACGTTTTTACAATTAGTGTTAATATACAAGACTCTTCGAACAGCTTCTTTAACAGAGCTCATGCTGTTATGAAACTCAAGGAAATACATCTAAAACTAACATATACTGACTTCAAACATAATACCCACTCTTTAGGACAACTGCAGGGCGTGGGAGGTGTTAATAAAGATGTGCGGATCTTTCTTGAACCGCAAAGTTATGTGGTATTATTATAAAGAGTTGTTCTTTTGTAAAATGTAAGCAGTGCTGCTACGGTCGACTGGTGGCACTCAGAAAAGTGTCACGTGATTAGGAAAAGTCAGTGAGATGGGGACTACTGGAAACAGGAAGGTTTTAAAACTTTTACATATGGAGTACAGATTTATATGTCTGGCTTTCGCATTAATGTTTTTTTTTCCAACTTTTCTCTTACTGGGCTGTGTCATTTTATATTAAAGGAAATGGCGAGGATGGGCTATTGGTAAGTTATTGGTGTCACATATGGCTTTTGCCATTTGTTCTGTATAGACTATTGCATTTCTTTTCTGTACCTGCATTTAATCTTTAATGAAACAGAACATATATTAGAACGCTGCACTGTTGAGATCGCCAGACATTGGCGTGGTTCAGGACAATAATAGCTGGTACAGACCCGAGGCTCAAATATCCTAATGTTTTGTCTTTCGGTTTCTCCCTTTTTCATTTAGAACATTCTACTCACAATGGATGGAATGTTCTAATAGCCTTACAGCCCTTCTGACTCGGGTAATACTGGTTGTGTAAGGCCCCCCTCCCTCATCATAGGCCCCTGTCGTCAGCGACTCTGGTATACAATTCTGGGATAGGGCCTCTAACAACTTTCATAGCCCTCTGCAGTGGGCTAGAAGGCTGTAAGAGAAGATTTGGAATAGCCATGTGGTTCTGCGGAAGTGAATGCCAACAGCTAGTGTGATGTGTGTTGGGAACTTGCCTGCCAACGTTCCAATGCACATGTAACCAGCATTGGAGCGTGGCAGCAGTTCCAGGGGAGAGCGGGACATTCGATGAATGACAGTTGCTACCAGCTTGTTCCCGGTGCTGTAAGGACAAATAAATCTCATCAGCAACAAGTATTTGTCGTGTCCTTTCACTGGCGACAATGATTGACAGTTGCTGCCGGCTTGTTCCCAGTGCTGTAAGGACAAATAAATCTTACCACCAAAAAGGATTTGTCATGTCCTTTCAATGCGCAGTTAAATAAAACATGATGTTCTTATACATGTCCATCAAGAGATGCCCCATTCTGCACAGTCATAGGTTCCTACATGAGGCCAGAATATTCTAAAAAGGCAACTTCATATAAGGTGAATTTGTCCCTCACATTTTTGAGGGTTCGCCAAACTCCTAGCTTTCCCAAGCCAAGGCACAGAGGACTAGGTCAACCAAAAGACATCCAACACTAGGTTCTTTCGTGCAACTCTCTGAACTCCCAAGAGCTGCAAAAAACTAATGGAACTGTAGGTTCCCTTTCAAACTCCTCACCTCTACAAACATACAAGAACATTCCACTAACAATTGCAGCAACCCCTGCGTGGACAACTGTCGATAACTTCCTATCTTCTGGCACCTTTTCAAGTAGAACCAAAGACAACCTAAATATGACTGCTCATGAAGCGGAATCAGCCGCGACCCAGCAGGCCCAGTTAGCTACAGACCAGTGATGGAGCAAGGTTTCATAAATGAAAACTTGCTTGTATTCAATCCTCCTCACAGTATTAATTTATTAAAACTTGTATTGTTAATACTAACCTTTGCATTCACAACACAAAAGAAAGGGATGCTTGCCTATGTGTTTTACTAAAGAATAACGCTTGTTTGTAATTCAAAATGGCCGCTATGCGCGGGAAAGCTCAATGCGCATGTCGCAACCATATCACATGGTGTGACGTCTTTCTTTGCTTGGTGGGAAACTTCTGCTTCTGCGCAGTGTGCATTAAAATGGCTGCTTGATGTTTTCACATGCTTCAGCTTGCTCTCAGGTCATTACTAAATTGTCGTTTCCTAACGCGGGTTAGAATATATAATTAAATGGGAATAGAATAGAAAAAGTGGGTATACAGTAAAACATTTTATTTGTGATTCTAATATTTTCTTCTTGCACTTTTATTAGTTCGTAAACTTGGGCCTGGGTTGGTGTTCTGAAACTCGAGAGGCAACTGGTTCTGCGCATGTGTCCTGTGTGCCTGCCAAATGAAGTCAACCTGGACGAAGTGCAAGGCCGTGACCCGATGGCCGAAGATGCTGTATTTTGGCTTTCCTGTTGCATATTGACACATTGTCTATGAAAATTGGTTTGCATTTGTCATGAGACGGGTGGGAAATAAAGCGAATGTATTAATTTGAAGGGGTGGGAACGTAAAGACAATAGGCTTTACAATTTAGGCCAAATCAACATGGTGTGAGGATCAACCTCCTGTCCCTGTCCAATCAGAAGTAGTGGTCCCATATTTTAGTAACATTAAGGGGAGGTACATGGGCGTAGAAGGGTATAATAGAATATAGCATTAGTTAATTAGTCAGAGCATGCGTTCACGAAGAACAGGCGTCCATGCTGCCAGAGCGCTCTTAGCTCCAGACTGCCAAGCTGATCGATTGCAGACTGAATCCCTGTCCAGAAGAGGTCCTGAGGAGGGGGCGGCAGAGTCCATTAGAAGGAAGGCACGGGAGAATCGAGGAGAAGCCGAGTATCAGAGAGGGGAACGACGCAGGCGTCGTTGTAGAGAGGTCACCGGTCCTGTCCTGATCCTGGAGGAGGTCTTTGCTCTTCATCCTTCCTGGGTCCTATTATTCCAACTCCTTGGCTAAGGGGTTTGGTTCTCGCACTTAGGTAAATATAATGCAACCTTTAGTTGCGCTGCTGTGTCTATTTTCTCCTCTTCTTTAAACACCGTCATTGATTAGCAATAATCATTTCTATGCTTAATCTTGGGTATTGCGATTAAGTACCATGTGGCTCTGTATTTTTCTCTGCTATATCTTTAGATAAACATTTTAAAACTTCCTGACTCAGTGGTTATTTCAGGATTATGTACTATAATGAATGTCACTCATTTTAAATTTCCCAATTAGCAAAGGATTCATTGGTAAGTCATTACTCTTCAATCAGAAGGTAATTGGTAGCAGGTATTTTGATAGAGAGTAACAACTGATA
Organism: Calotriton arnoldi; assembly: GCA_963921515.1. Taxonomy (NCBI): domain Eukaryota; kingdom Metazoa; phylum Chordata; class Amphibia; order Caudata; family Salamandridae; genus Calotriton; species Calotriton arnoldi. The sequence continues at coordinate 840,399 of CAWUFW010007382.1, forward strand.
AAACCCAGCGTAAGTATTAGCGTAGTATGAATGTATGGGCCCAAGTGAGTATCTGGTGTATGAATGCTGTTTGCTAATATCGCGCTGGATCAGTTTTCTGGTTATCAGAGGATGGTTACTCTTTGTTAATTGGGTAATGAGAATTTTATTTGTATTTTTATGAACTAACATCCGTGTATTCAAAGTTTTGTTTTATGTTGTCCAGAATACCCCGGGGTAAAAGGAATAGCGGATGGTAAGTGTAAGCCATACTGCAGTGAGGTTATCTGTCAGGCAGAAATAGTACTGGAAAGTTAAGCAGGACTTTCAGTACTCGTTAGGGACTCTATGCGTGTGAGTAATAGCAAAAGAGTACGCTGGTAAAAATTTGATGTTATATCACCTAGAAAGGGTAACATTGGAGAAGTAACAGGTACTTCTGGAGCTTGTGTGAAGAGTAGACGGAAGTGTTTACTCGAAGTGGATGTTTAGTAAACGGAAAGGTTTTTACTAAGTATGAGAGAAAACTATCTTTTCTAAATTAGAGAAACTGGCACGATAGCGAATGTTTTATGTTGTTACTGAAATTTAATTAAGAATTATAGAGAAAATAAGTTTGCGTACAAATTTGTAAAGGGAGGGTCAGTTGCCGGAGAGGGAGCTGACGTCACTAAACGCCGCGCTGGGATTGGTTGAATCAGCGGGTGTGGAAAAACCCTTGTAAAGGAGGGGTCAGGAGTAGTACTGACGTCACAGGCGCCGCGCTGGTATTGGTTAAACCAGCAAGGACAGAAAAGAGCAGATTGTAAAGGAGGGGTTGACAGATAAACGTCACCAAAAGGCCGCGCAAGGATTGGTTCAGAAATAAAAGTTAGCAGAGACTTGATTGGTTGATATTTTAGAAGCTAAAATCTTAGTGGATAAAGATTGCATGTTAAAACGCGATCAGACTTTAACAGGAACTCGTCCAGATAGGAGATTCCTAGGTTTTGCAGAATATAATTTTGTACACCGAAGATTAGATAGAATGTACGGAGAGAAGAGAAAAATGTCCTTTCTGCAAAAGATTAAGAACTATTTTAAAAAGGATAAACCACTCAAAACTAGAGAAGGAATTATTATTCCACCAGCTAAAACGCCCGCTTCATTCATGATGATGGAGAGAGGTTATCATACTTGTGTATGGATGGAGAATTGGATAGAAAATACCAAAAATGATGGAATACTAGCATTTCCCGAGAATGGCACGTTCAATGGGCGAATTCTTCAAAACTTGAGATTGAGGATGAATGACTTAGAACCCAGACCTAGATTAACTCAGTACGAAGCTCTAGAAGAATGGGAAACCGAGGCATTTGAGCGGGATAGATCTAGAAGTAATAGGAGTTACCCAGGATTTTTTCCCAGATATCTACGTGAGTCTAGGGACGGTCAGATGAAACAATGGAGAAGGGCAATGATTACAGAAGGATTATATCCATTGTTAACAGCAGAGGAGAAATTAGGAAGTAAGTGCACAGAAAAGACAAAACATCTAATGAGAAATGAGGAGTCTGAAGACGAATTTATGGAGGAAATGTTAAGAAATCCCCCACCATATCAGGAAGGGACAAGTGGATGCACCCCAAGTGCACCACCTAAAACTCCATTAGTGCCACAGGTAATGCATGAATTCACCATGAGTAGAATACTTCATGACAAAGAAAAAGAAGCCCTAGAAAAGACCAGAGCAGAATTAATACAGAAAATAACTCAGATAAAAGTACATCCTGATTCGTTGACCATACCTGTAACAATTGGTCCAGTAGTTCCATTATATGGTACTCAGGGAAGCTGTCCTCCACCGATACTTACACCTACTACTGTGAATAATCCCAAACCTGAAGCTCCAGTTATAATTGAGGATCAATTTAGTGACTGTGAATCCACAATATCACTCATGGACTTGCCTATTCGAGGTTCTATAAATAGTACTCCAAGAAAAGATGTACCTGGAGGTTCAAAAGATGTAAGTTTAGTAACTTCATCGGGAGCAAAAAGTGCTACCATAGTAACACCTGAAGATCTAGAAAATGGGTGCAAGGGTCAGTTAAACAGTGCACACCTCCGAAAATAATGGACATTCATAAACTGAAAGTCGAATTAGAAGAAATAATAGCAGGAAATGTAGGACTAGAACGCTTAAATACCTATGATGAAGAAGAATTATTATTCCTGTGCAGGAGTATCACTAGAAATGTAAAGATATTCCATGAAAAATTATCCAATTTAGCACTACAGATGGGAATAGAAATAGGGAGATCAAAGGTACTACAGAAACCCTATAGAGCAGAATTTTCAGACAAAGATTTAGAAAATATGAATGCCTCGTGAAGAAGATTACAAATAAGAGAATTAATTTTAGTTTTGCAAAAATGGGGAGACCTAGATAAATGGAAAACTAGGTGGGCCAAGAAAAAGGAAGAAGCACGGACAAGTAGAACAGCATCTGAATATGTGATGAAGGAAACAGGGAAAGCAGATCAAATGTATCCAATGCGAGAAGTTGCGGGAGGAGGATATGTACATGTCCCATGGAGCAGACAGGATATTTTGTCATTTACGAATGATTTTCCAAAATTGAGAGAAAAACCAATTGAATGGTACAAGCAGGTTGACAGGTTTGTGAAGGTGTCAAAGGTATTGTTGAAGGATTTGGATGGTTTGTTTGACATAGTGGTACCTGCCGATTTGTGGACAGATTGTAAAATTACAGTTGATTGGCCTAGTGATGAATATCCTAGAGATCCGAAAACAGGTGCCCCGTCAAATGATGTGATGAAAAAGTATCAGCAAGTGATAACTTACCTGAAAGGGAAAATACCCCCGAAAGAAACAGATTGGGTAAAAATAGATCGAACTACCCAAGAAGCTAATGAATCAGTACATTCCTACTATGAGCGTCTATTGCAGGTATTTAAACAGTATAGTGGATTTGAGGACATTGGAGACAAGAACATGAGTCAGTTTGTGTATCGATTTGTTTACGGTTTAAAGCCAGAAATTTGTCAGATGATTAAGCAGCACATGTTGTGTTGGCAAGGGAAACCCATCGACGAAATTTTGAAATATGCGAAATATTGTGGAGACAATATTGAGGATAGACATAAGAAATTGCATGAAAAAGTGATGTGGGCACAGGTGAAAATGGCTGAGAAACAGGGAATTAATTTGGAAAATCCAAGTGAAAATCAAGGAAAAGATTCTGGAACGAATGGTGATACTGGGAATGGTGGAAAGTTTAGAGGACGAATGAGTAGAGAAGAAGCTAAAAGAAATTTCCTTGTCATGGATGCGGAAAATTGGGGCATTGGAAGGATGAATGTAAAAAGATTCGGAATAATAATGGCCCAAATCAAAATTTAAATCCACAGACGCAGAATGACTCACAGCAGGGTGTAAATCCTCAGAGTCAGTTGCCACCTGCACCTGTTCAGGGTAATGTAAGCAGAGCAAAGCATGGTACAGACATCGGATATCCAGGAGGAAGTGGTAAGAATGATTATATGACATCACAATTTCTTTTGCAGGATGATTTCTGTCAATACAGTCCATGACGGTGCCTAGGAGAGGGGAAGAAGGAGTGCATACTTGGCGCATCCTGACAGGTAGATCAGTCAGGTCCATATGTTGAAGGGAATGTGAAAGGTAATAATATTACTTTCCTTTTGGACACTGGTGCTACCCGGTCTACTGTGAGAACAGCAGACATTCCAGACCTTCCTCTCTCTGGTGAAAATATCCAAGTAGTGGGGGTAGCTAATCAGCGGATTAGAACACCTCTTACCGAACCCATGGAAGTTAAAATTGGAAACTTCAGAGAAATGCATCAATTTGTAGTGTGTGATTCTAGTCCAGTAAACTTATTAGGTACGGATTTGTTGTGCAAGATGAATTGTACCATTTTCTGCACACCGGATGGTGTGGCAGTTCAGACACCAGATGAAGATCATGTATATAAAATTATGATTGCAAAACAAGGTACAGAGGTGGATGAAATGTTTTCATTAATAACAAAAGATGAGTTGCCAGAAGAATTAAAAGGTACAGTAAACCCCATAGTATGGGATTTCACCGGAAAAGAGGTAGGACTTATGGCTAAAATAGATCCAGTTAAAATTACTGTAAAGGAAGGTGCAATTTTCCCAAATACCAGACAGTACAAAATGAGTGCAGAAGTAAAAGCAGGAGTCATTGAAGAAATAAATCGAATGGTAGAACAAAACATACTAAAAGAAGTAATGAGTAGCCCATGCAATTCACCTATAATGGGGTTAAAGAAACCTAGTGGAAAATATAGGATTGTTCAGGACCTGAGGAAAATAAATAAGATTGTAGAACCATGTTGTCCCATAGTACCAAATCCTGCAGTAATTCTATACCAGATTCCGTGGAGTGCAGGATGGTTCACAGTAATTGATTTGTGTCAAGCATTCTTTTCAATACCATTACATCCAGACAGCCAGTATCTTTTTTCATTTAAATTTGAGAACAAGGTCTATGTGTGGAATCGTGTTCCTCAGGGGTACACAGAAAGTCCTTCTATTTTCAACCAGATACTGAAAAAGTGCCTTGAAAAACTAGTGATGCCAGGAAGCTCAGTCTTAGTCCAATATATCGACGACTTATTGGTGGCATCGAATACCAGAGAGGACTGTGTTGTTGATTCCATAGCATTATTAAATCTTTTGGCAGAAGAAGGACAAAGTCTCACCTGAAAAATTGCAATTCTGTAGAACAGCTGTTAAGTATCTGGGACACCAAATTGAGAGAGGAAAAAGAAGAGTAACAGCTGAAAGAGTAGCTTTAATAAAGAAAATGCAAATGCCTGTAACACAAAGACAAGTGAGAATGTTCCTAGGAATAGTAGGTTACTGTCGACAATGGATACCAAGATTTTCCATGTTGGCTAAGCCCTTAATTAACATGACAAAAAAGAAAGCAAAGGATCCTGTTGAGTGGGAGGACGAAAGTGTAGAAGCCTTTGTAAAATTGAGAAATGCCCTATGTTCAGCACCTGCCTTAGGCATGCCTGATTATAAAAGAGAATTTGCATTGTTCTGTCATGAGAGAGAAAATTGTGCACTTTCTGTCCTAACTCAAAGACATGGACTAGAAAGACGTCCTATAGCATATTTTTCTGCTACATTGGACCCAGTAGCAGCCGCATTGCCAGGATGCTTAAAAGCAGTGGCGGCTACTTGTTTGAGCATTGAGCAAAGTGAGTCAATTGTGATGGGACACCCTGTAAAAGTATATGTTCCACATGCAGTTGTCATTCTGTTGACAAGAACCCGAACTCAGCATCTTACTCCTAGTCGGCTGACTAAATATGAAAGAATCATAATGGGTGCTGAAAATGTGACAATGGTAAGGTGTACTATAATAAATCCAGCAACCTTACTACCAGACCCATATCATGAGAAAATTAAAGATGATGAAGACGATGAACATGATTGTATACAAATTACAGAATTATGCACAAAACCCCGCCCAGATATAGAGGAACAGCCTCTTAAAAAGCCAGACAGGGAGCTATTTGTTGATGGTTCATGTCAAAGACATGAAGATGGTAAACTAACTGCTGCCTATGCGGTATGTGAATTAACTGGAATAGTTGAAGCATCTTATTTACCAGGAGTCAAATCTGCACAAGTAGCTGAATTGATTGCGTTGATAAAAGCATGCAAAATTGGGAGGAATCAGAGTGACCATATTTACAGATAGCCAATATGGTTACGGGGTTGTGCACGATTTTGGCCAACTATGGATGCAGAGGGATTTCATGACTTCTTCAGGATCCCCCATTAAAAATGGACAAATTGTAAGGGAATTGCTAGAAGCAATACAATCACCAAAAGAATTGGCTGTGGTGAAATGTGCCGCACACCAGTCAGGAGATGACTGGGTGGTAGTCGGCAACAGATATGCAGATCTGGTGGCTCAACATTGTGCCAAAACCAGAATGTCAGTCAATAAGAGGGTGGAAAGAATGGGAATCAGCTGCCAACTTATGCTGTATATGCCACCTGAAACTTGGAATGAGGTGAAGAAATTGCAAGATGAGGTTGATGAAAGTGAGAAGAATTTGTGGATCAAAGTGGGTTGTTCCCAAAGAGGAGATGATGAAGTATGGATCAGTGCTGATGGCAGACCAGTCATGCCAGACTGTTTACTCTCACAAATGGCTAGAATGCATCATGGAGACACACACATAGGGAGAGATGCAATGATTAGGCTGTTCAGACAAAATTGGTACAATCCCAAATTCAGGGCTGTTGCAGAGAATCTTTGCCAGAGATGTCTAACTTGCCAGATGCATAATCCGGGGAGGAAGACAGTAATTGGATTTGGGAAAATTGGAAAGGCAGAAGGTCCATTTATGAGACTTCAGTTTGATTTCATACAGTTACCACCATGTAGAGGGCTGAAATATGTACTAGTCATAGTGTGTCTGTTTTCAAAGTGGGTGGAGGCTTACCCTACTAGGAGAAATGACAGCATTACAGTTGCAAAACTGTTGCTACGAGAGCTCATTCCTAGGTTTGGTTTTCCAGTAACTTTGGAATCAGATAGAGGAAAACATTTTAACAGTGAAGTGATTCAAATAATCTGTGAAGCATTTCAAATCAAACAGAAACTGCACTGTGCATATCGTCCAGAAGCTTCTGGAGTGGTTGAACAATTAAATGGCACTATAAAGTCAAGACTGGGAAAAATGTGTGCATCAACATCATTAGAGTGGCCAGATGCATTGCCACTCGCTTTAATGGGACTCAGAAGTATACCTGACAGAACCACAGGATTGAGCCCACATGAAATAATGATGGGAAGAGCAATGAGACAAACACATGTTCCCACAAACAAACTGGTGAATATATCTGATGATATGGTTCTGGACTATTGCAAAGGATTGGCTGACCTAGTGCGTTCTGTCTCTCATCAGGTTGGAGAAGACGCAGTTTCCAGGCAGCCCGAGCAAGAACATGATCTGAATCCTAGTGACTGGGTGGTAGTGAAGAATCACACCAGAGAAACGTGTCTATACCTAGATGGGGCAGACCGTGTCAAGTCATACTGACAACGAATACAGCAGTGAAGTGTGCCGGATTTCCTAATTGGATTCATGTAAGTCACACCAAGAGAGTACCAGATCCCGAGGAAGAGAATCCTCAGACAACGCCAATCACTGAAGAAGCTGAAGGTTGCCCAGCTGAAGGATCTCAAGTTCGAGATTCCAGAGAAGCTGAAGAAGAACAACCGAGCACAAGTCAGGATTGGATACCAGTGGTAGAAGTTCCTGAAGTATACCACAGAACAAGAAGCCAAGCGAAATTGGAAGAAATTGAAGAAGATCAGATAGGTGAAGAAGAAGCAGTTCAGGAACAAAAAGAAAAGACATTAAGAAATCCTGAACAAGGTCAGATAGGGTAAGAAAACTGGACTCAAAACAGTGAAGACCTAATAGACTTTGATCAGGGACAGACAGGTCTAGAAGAATCCGGTCAGGCTGCAGAAGTTCATAGTGCAATAAGCCCTGATCAGAACAAGTTAGATCAAGAAGAGTGCATAGAAGAAGAAAACCTTGAAAAACATGAACTTGAAGAAATAAATAAAGAACAAGGTCAGTTATTGGAAACTCACAGCGGAGCTGTTACAGAGAAACCAATTAGACCTGAAAAAGACAAAGCAGAAGAAAAGGTAATCAAAGAAGACGAAGCAGTATTAAGCAGTGAAATTAACGAGATCTCTGAAGACGAAAACAAAGAAACAGTGCCAACAAAGAAAACAAGAAAAGGAGATCATTGGCCGAGTGTCATTAAAAGAGTGAAGTACCACATAACAACCAGAAGTGAAGATCCAGATCAAGTGAATGAAGTAACAAGTCAAACTGAACAAGAAAATAAAACTGCGAAAAGAAGAAGCAAAAGACTGAAACTTGTGAATAACAAATTCAAGGGTCCTGAATGGACTTATATCATCCTTGAAGATTTTGAAAGCTCAGAGTCAAGTGACAGTGGTGGCGAAGGAACAAGTGCAGAATTGACGTTCGAAGAAGAAACAAGACCACCCTGACTAAGCAAAAGAATAAACTAAAGAAAAGAAGAAAAGATAAGAAGAGCAATCTTCCTTGTCGAAAAATGCCTGACGATAGAGTTACTGGGAGACCAAAACAGAAATGTTGTAGAAGATGCTGTGCAATATGCATATGTAGTCTAGTAATGGTGCTTATAGTATGGTTAGTCCTGATTGTAGCAGTTCCTTACCTTATGATAATAGATAAAAAGATTAATAATAAAACTAAAAGGAGGACAGCAAACATGAAGGGCAATAGAGTAAAACTAATGGCAGAAGATGAGGCAGAAATTCATCATGAAGTAGCTGACAACGACACTAGTTTAAACGTTTTCACAAAGTTATTGTTTCAATATATAGACACAATGGAAGTTAGTAATTGTTATGTCTGTATGAAGTTACCTGAATCAGTAGCAGAAGGATTAACATATCATCACTTACCACTGACATATGGCATATCATGTAGTGTTTTGTCTAGTTTACTTTATAGAACAGGGAAACTTCAGTATTATTATTCAAACTTAGATGTGATATTTTCTGAGGTTCCGATTCGCAAGAGTATGAACCCAGTGCTTAGTAGTCAAGACGCACAGTTTATGGGAGAATTTTTCTTAACAATGAAATCAATAGACATAACACATGCACATAGACACAATCTAACATGTTCTTTACTTGAAGAAGAAAACATATTTTTGAATTTAGTAGAAGATAGAAGACAAGATTTTCAAAAGAAAGCTTCTGAGCATAAGGCTCATTTACCACCTTGGGCTGAAAAAGAAGGTAGTTACACACCTGGCAAGGCTCAAGCTGCTATGGCTCTGGATTTCGTAAAGACAGGAAAAATTTGTCTTCATAGGTTAAAGACTGATTATAACAATGTTTTCATCGGTACCAGTGAATGTGAACACAATTTTTTAATTCTTGGAGGTTGGGGACTCAAAGGAGGAACAGATTCAGTTTTTCCTGGAATCTATTATGTGTGTGGGAATAAGGCTTACTTTAGGCTTCCTGCACGGTGGTATGGAAGTTGTTATTTTGGAATAGTATTTCCAAAGATATACCACGTAAAAAGAAACACTGAGAGCAATGAAAACAATAGTGAATTAATACGTAGTAAAAGAGCTAGTTTTTCAGAAATTGTAGGTGATATATTTGGTGCATTGATACCTTCAGTAGGAATAATTCTGAACTCAAGGAAAATATGTAAATTGTCTACAGTAGTTGATCGATTATCAACAGATACTGCAGGAGGTTGTCTAATGATTAATGCGGAGATGGTTGCGATTAGATCAATGGTTATGCAAAATCGACTTGCTCTTGATATTATATTGGCAAAAGAGGGCGGAGTCTGTAAATTATTGAAGACGAAACATTGTTGCACTTATATTCCTGATAAGAGTGCAGAAATTGGAACGTATATACAGAATATAACTAAACTTGAGAAAGAACTTAAACCACTGGAAGTTGATAGTGTATGGGAAAGATTGACAAATAGTATCTCGTCAATTGGAACCTGGTTTGCTAATATAGGGAAAGGACTTATAGGTCAAATATTAGTACCCTTAGCAGGGATAGCAATAATAATTTTGGCAATAACAATATGGTGCAAATGCTGTAAAAGGAATGGAACGTATAAAGTGACAGGAAGAGGAAAGAAACGAAAGGTAGATGAAATCGAACTTGAAGAGTGGAGAAGTGAATTATACAAGAAATTAAAAGGAGATTGTAAAAATAGAAAGAGTAAAGATGAGAATGAAGTAATTTGCTAGAAGTTGGCATCTGATTGAGGGTAATGTTTTTTGATGGCTTAGAAACGCCATCAGAGAGGGGATTGATGGAGCAAGGTTTCATAAATGAAAACTTGCTTGTATTCAATCCTCCTCACAGTATTAATTTATTAAAACTTGTATTGTTAATACTAACCTTTGCATTCATGACACAAAAGAAAGGGATGCTTGCCTATGTGTTTTACTAAAGAATAACGCTGGTTTGTAATTCAAAATGGCCGCTATGCGCGGGAAAGCTCAATGCGCATGTCGCAACGATATCACATGGTGTGACGTCTTTCTTTGCTTGGTGGGAAACTTCTGCTTCTGCGCAGTGTGCATTAAAATGGCTGCTTGATGTTTTCACATGCTTCAGCTTGCTCTCATGTCATTACTAAATTGTCGTTTCCTAACGCTACTAACGCGGGTTAGAATATATAATTAAATGGGAATAGAATAGAAAAAGTGGGTATACAGTGAAACATTTTATTTGTGATTCTAATATTTTCTTCTTGCACTTTTATTAGTTCGTAAACTTGGGCCTGGGTTGGTGTTCTGAAACTCGAGAGGCAACTGGTTCTGCGCATGTGTCCTGTGTGCCTGCCAAATGAAGTCAACCTGGACGAAGTGCAAGGCCGTGACCCGATGGCCGAAGATGCTGTATTTTGGCTTTCCTGTTGCATATTGACACATTGTCTATGAAAATTGGTTTACATTTGTCATGAGACGGGTGGGAAATAAAGCGAATGTATTAATTTGAAGGGGTGGGAACGTAAAGACAATAGGCTTTACAATTTAGGCCAAATCAACATGGTGTGAGGATCAACCTCCTGTCCCTGTCCAATCAGAAGTAGTGGTCCCATATTTTAGTAACATTAAGGGGAGGTACATGGGCGTAGAAGGGTATAATAGAATATAGCATTAGTTAATTAGTCAGAGCATGCGTTCACGAAGAACAGGCGTCCATGCTGCCAGAGCGCTCTTAGCTCCAGACTGCCAAGCTGATCGATTGCAGACTGAATCCCTGTCCAGAAGAGGTCCTGAGGAGGGGGCGGCAGAGTCCATTAGAAGGAAGGCACGGGAGAATCGAGGAGAAGCCGAGAATCGAGGAGAAGCCGAGTATCAGAGAGGGGAACGACGCAGGCGTCGTTGTAGAGAGGTCACCGGTCCTGACCTGATCCTGGAGGAGGTCTTTGCTCTTCATCCTTCCTGGGTCCTATTATTCCAACTCCTTGGCTAAGGGGTTTGGTTCTCGCACTTAGGTAAATATAATGCAACCTTTAGTTGCGCTGCTGTGTCTATTTTCTCCTCTTCTTTAAACACCGTCATTGATTAGCAATAATCATTTCTATGCTTAATCTTGGGTATTGCGATTAAGTACCATGTGGCTCTGTATTTTACTCTGCTAAATCTTTAGATAAACATTTTAAAACTTCCTGACTCAGTGGTTATTTCAGGATTATGTACTATAATGAATGTCGCTCATTTTAAATTTCCCAATGAGCAAAGGATTCATTGGTAGTTCATTACTCTTCAATCAGAAGGTAATTGGTAGCAGGGATTTTGATAGAGAGTAACAACTGATAAAACCCAGCGTACGTATTAGCGTAGTATGAATGTATGGGCCCAAGTGAGTATCTAGTGTATGAATGCTGTTTGCTAATATCACGCTGGATCACCAGTACCGACCCAACCGTTTCTTGGAAACCACACAAAAAGAGCAGCATTCACTCAGGTTTGACACTTCTTTGGGGGAAAAAACAACTCTCAACAAACAGTATTTCATCCTGGGAGCAGCATGAAATACGCTCTGTTCTCCATGAAGGACACAAGACAACAAAATTGAGCATAAATTGTGTTGCCACCCTTCTACTGTACTAGTTGGTCTCATTTGATAAAGTTAAACATTATTCCATGTTACACAGTTAACCATTACTCATCTCGGGAACTCAGTCTTGCTTCCCACATTTGAATCACTGTCTTTCTGCATAAATTCAGGCGTAGTTCAAAGATCAATCATTGTTACGCTCGCTCCTCTTTGACGTCTACTCAGCACACTACCACATCTGATCAAATGCTTAAACCTGACAAACAAGTTACTCACCTTCAGTAACACGCTCTCTGGTGGAATGTCTAACAGCAGATTCTTCGCCTTAGAATATCCCCCAGGCATCAGACTGGATACGGAAGATTTTGAAGCAGAGCTACCGCACGCAGGCAGGTGGGTGGTGCTGTGCAGCGTTCCCTTGCCTTGCTGCGGAAAATGCCACAAAAAGTTGATCAGCCACTCAACATTCCTTGGTGCAATCATTGCAAAAGCTTAAAGCGCTTTTATGGTCCAATAGATGGAGCCTCTCTGACTCTTTCGAGGGATAAGGGGGAGCAAAGAATGCTGGTAGTGTGGCCGAATGCCTTATGTGAAAAAGAGTCACAACTTTCGGTAAGAAGGACACTCGAATCCTCAGCACTAATTTGTCTGGAAAGAAGATGGTGTAGAGCAGTTGCACAGAAAGTGCCTGTAGCTTACTCTCACAAGCAGCTAACGTAATCGCAAGCAGGAAGACAGTCTTCAAGCGAGGAGGCGCAGCAAGCAACTAGGCACAGACTCGAAAAGCATACATATGAGGAATGTCAAGACAAAATGAATGGCCCACTGTGGAAATACAAAGCGTTTTGAAGGGATGTGTGCTAAATCTTTAATAAATCTCATCACAACAGGTAACTTAAGCAAGGACCATTGGTCCTGCAAACATGGAAAGGTTAAAAAGAGGCAACAAATAAGCTTTTACAGGACCCACTGAAAGGCTTTGCAGGAATAAAGACAAAAATAAACAAAAGGAAGGCTGACCGCTTAGTCTGCAAGTGGTCAGTTTCGTGGGCACCACACCAGGCTACAAACCTGCTGCAACACGCAGAATAGATGGATTTTATGTAGGGACATCTGGAAGCGAGGATGACATCCACCTGCTCAGGGGGCAAATTGAATTCAGTCAACTGCTGTCTCTCAATCTCTGCAAACGGAGACTTAAGTTGCAGATGTTCAGGTGGAGAACTGCTGCTGAAACAGGATGTCTCAGGTAGTGGTACCCTGATCAGAGGGTCGATGCCCATACTAAGGAAGTCTGGGTACCATACTCTTCTGGCCCAAATCGGCAGTCAATAGGATGACTCAGGGAAGGAGACGTGATGGTGGTAAGGCATACAGGAGTCCTTTGTCCCATTCCAGCTTGAAGGTGTTGCCTAATGAGTGTTCTTGCATGATCTCCAACAAAGAAATTAAGGACACTGCATTCTTGGCCGTGGCAAAAAAATACAGCCAGGACTCTCTTCAATGGTTGAATATACCCTGCAGCACCTCGAGATGTAGGCACCAGTAGTGATTTGCTAGTTGTCTTCTAGTGTTCGTCCACTCTAGTATTCAGGGACCTTGTCAGTTCCTGCCAACCAGGAAGATGTTTTGGCATCCCAGCCACCTTCAGCAGAGGTGCAGAGCCTCCTGACACAGGGCTCAAGACTCCACGCTGCCCTTCTTGTTGAAGTACCACATGGCAGTAGTATTGTCTGCAAGAACCTGCAAAAGCTTACCGATGATTGACGTCAGGAAAGCTTTCAGGGCCAAAAGAATGACCCATCAAAACTGGCTCTCCACTGAAGACCAGAGGCCTGCACCCTAACCGGATGACATCCCCCAATCCCACCAGCGATGCATCAGTCATCCCTGTTAGCTATGGGTGGGGGAGGGACAGTGGCCTATCGTAGGGCAAATTGTGACTGGTCAACAATACTGCAGATCCTGGGCAGTCTCCTCCTAGAACTTTGTGTAGGAAAGTTGTCCTTGGGACTTAAGAATCCTTTACAGGGCTCACATATGCCATCTGGCGTAGTTCACAAGGCCCCCAGACCAAGCAAAATTGTCGACGAGGTTAATCGCCGTCCCATTCCATAGGAACTCCCCTTAAGACTCCCACTAACTTTCAGGCCTCCGAGGGAAAGGTGCTCACAGTGCTGAACAGAAATTCACATTTAACAAAGTAAATGACAAACAGGGTGTTTGGGTTTGGAGTAGGTATTTTGAAGGGACATTTTGTTCCAAAACTTCAGAGAGAAAGCTTTTACGTCTGAAGTTGTGTTGAAAGTTAATGTGTGGGAGGGAAGAAGGAGTACAGTCTTTTTTCTCACTCATTTCCCCCCCATTTTAGGCATCAGAAAAGCCCTCAAGGTCTAGAACAAAGAGAAATAAAACCTGAGGGCGCACAATCACTCCGACGCTCAGAGACAACAAGTATTGTGGGGTCGCAGCCAGGAACAAAGTTTAGGCGCTATTGAGTCGCAAGACTTGAAAGCATTGGTCGGAAGAGCATACAGGGTGCGGTGGCTTGCATCTTAGGGTTTGGGGGGGGGGAAGGAAATTATAGTGGGGAGGGAAAAGGTGACAAAACCTAGAGGATGGCACGTGAAATCCACATTTTGAAAGACCCAAAACTGACACTTTAGTGTGAAAGTAACCTGAACGACCCGCTTCTTGATGCGAACATATGCAATGCATTGGGCCTGACAACAAGTGCTTCGATAAACTGCATTATGGTCCAGACTGCTTCCGATTACAGGTGGCAAAGCAGCTTTCCCTGGCAGTCCTGCCACAGTCGCACCTTCTGGCATCTTTAGCTCCCACTGGAGAAAAAAGAAAATGACTCCGCTTGTCGCTTAGAGGCGGAGATTCATTTCTGATGGGCGCGGTGAGAGGAAAAACCTTCCTCTGGGACTTGTTGCTACATCTGCCACTGCAATTACACTGAAGACAGAGAGCGGATAGTGGCTAAAAGGCACCCTTAATGAAGGATGTTATTTTAATAAAGGGGCCTACATATGAATGAATTCGACATACTTGAAGCAAGGTGACCTTGAAATGTAACTCCGCGCTAGAAAAGTAATATTCAACTCAAAATCCTAGTAATGCATGAACTGATCTCAGATGCATCAAAATTGGCAATGTCCCATTTTCCCCATGAACCATGTGCTAGGAACGATGCACTAGAGTTAACCGCCAAAACAATATACAGCTAGAGGAAAAACCAGACCACCCAGATACAATTAATCATGTTGACATTAGGTACCGCCCAATGCCTTTTTGGATGGATTTGGAAAACAAGTATAAATTCAATAGTAGCCATTCAACCCATTTTGTTGCGAGTTAGGTATCGGTTAATCCATTTGATGCGCTGCAGCAGAATGATCTTGCAGAGATCCTTCTCCTTTTAAAGGTCCTCGACTAACCGTGGTGTAAAGGTTTACGAGCCAGATTAAGTGGTATAAATGTTATCCAAAAGTGGTATATGCCTGAGCGCTTACTACTGAGATGCTCGTGTGCATCAGGAAGCCTGCTAGGGAAAGAAAACCATAATCATGTGCAAGAGGCCTTCCTGTCGCCTACGGGATTTGCTTATATGAACTGGAAAGTGGAACTGATCTTGAGGCTCCCTTGACCAGATGCACTCTTCCCTTGTTCAAGTGATTGTATTACAGCTCCTCCTCTTGGCCTCTGGAGCTCACAGATGAGACAAGGTTGGGGATTAAGTTAGGCTCACCATACAGCAAGTGCAATAGGGCTTCTGTGGAAACAATTGAGCATGCCTTCCTGCTCTGCCTCTTGAACTATCACGTAAGGAGGTGTTGTCAAAGATCTAAAAGGGTTGCAAGGACAGTCAAAAAAGCAATCACCTTACTACACTCAACAAAAAGCACAAGTCGCCAGTTTTGGGCTGCTCATTTTTGAGGATGACTGAGGTTCCAAGAAGCACAATTTATCATGAAGTCCACCTATAATCTGCTTTGGATAATTTTAACACTTTTTGCATATCTAGTTGTAGCATTTCCTTACTTGGAATATTGCCACTTTAATGGACTCCTATGTATGTGTACTTAATGTATTTTCTGTTTTTAAGAAGTCCATACACTTTAATATACTTAAAAAACAGTGGGTCAGAGCAACAAAAGACAATAAAATATTTAAAAATATTAATATTTATTTGCAAATATATACACAGTTAGTATCAAAAAACATTTCATCATTAAAATACAAAATTTGCCAGAAAACAGTAAAAAATATATCATAATAAAATTTCCAAATACAAGAAAACAAAGTTGTCGACGCTGCGTTTCGGTGACTAGACAAATGTACACCTTCTTCAGGACAGTTTTCTAAAAACACTGTAAAACGTTTCTAGAATTCAATTTTATTAGACGTTTCAGTGAATCAAATTTGTAGGGGTGAGGGATTGGAAATGTTCACCTCATCGAAAACCTTGAAGTTGGAAATCTTATAGGTTTAAAAAGTGTTCGTTGATGCCACCGTTCTATTTTTATGCACCAATTGTGCCCGAATCCAGTAAAACAGATAAAAACTGGAACATCAATAGAAAAGGATGCGCCGTGATCAGAAGTATCAAATCCAGAAAACAGGATCTTCACCGGTATTGTAATTAATATATATGGCGGATAATCTAATATGGTAACTCTGGCGTTTATACAGCCGATAGTTTAAAATCTTTTAAAATTAGAACGGCCTCCTTGAGACCAACCGAACAGCTTCCGGGTCAGGATAGCTGTTCGGTTGGTCGCAAGGAGGCCGTCACTGAAACGTCTAGTAAAATTGAATTCTAGAAACGGTTTACAGTGTTTTTAGAAAACTGTCCTGAAGAAGGTGTACATTTGTCTAGTCACCGAAACGAAGCGTCGACAACTTTGTTTTCTTGTATTTGGGAATTTTATTATGATACGTTTTTTACTGTTTTCTGGCAAATTTTGTATTTTAATGATTAAATGTTTTTTGATACTGATTGTGTATATATTTGCAAATAAATATTAATATTTTTAAATATTTTATTGTCTTTTGTTGCTCTGACCCACTGTTTAAGTATATTAAAGTGTATGGACTTCTATTGATATTCTGACCACCAGTACTGTGTAGAATTTTTGGTTTTCATTAATTATTTTCTATAGGGACTTTTGTGTTTTTTTGATTGTACTTACCCTGTCCCTGACTGGAATTGGAGGGTACCTCCCTTGTTTATTTCTAATTTTCTGTTGTAAGACCTGTGTCTAACATAACATAAGATTGTGTTTAACTTTAGAACAGTAAAAATATAACCATACACCCACTGGCTGGCTTTTGGAGTGGGAGAGCTGGGCCCAGGCGCCCAGGGTGCCAATTTTCAGAGGGGCACACAGAGCTGTCTGCATTAAAGTCCTTCAGACAGCAGCATCCCTCTCACTTGACTTTAATGATTGAGACTGAACTGCTTTCAATCCCTTTTAGGTCACAGCCTACAGACAGCACAAATGTCTGGTTTGCTAAAGACATCTTGGGACTTTTAGAAAGTTGACCTAGGAATGCATTCCATCCGTTGCTTACCATTGGTTTTGTGGTTTGTAACTCTCACTTTCTGGCTTTCGATTTGCTGCCTTTATTTGCTTTAGGATCACCAGTTTCAGTTAGTCAATCCAGTTGCCTAAACCGTGTTTACTGTATTCTTCCACAAACTTGTTCTTATCTTGACACATTTGCTGAGCATTCAAGGTCAAATTGTAGGCTCTCTTTTCCAGGGAGCTTGATGTTTTTTTTTTTTCTTTTCTCAGACTTCAAAGTGAGAGAATGTATGTGGCTGTGCTGATGTTTCAGAATATATCAGAATTAGTAGAAATGAAGCACATTTTCTTTGTAATTCTGAAGCATGGTGGAAACATTTGAATATGATCAAAACACATCAATACACTAGGTGATGACATTTACACACATTATCGTTTGTGTGCAGTAAAACTGTATTTCTGTGCAAATGTAATGCTCATTTCAATTGAAATGTGTTTCTGTAATGGCAGTGCGCTACCACACCATGCATACTTAACACTATGCAACTCCACTCAATCTAACCCAATCAACCCCACTCCACCCCAAGCTACTCGACTCTGCTCTAATCTACCTCAATCCACCCCACTCCAATCTACCTGAATCATATCCAATGTACCCCACTTCATTTTACTCCTCTCCAACCTACCCCACTCCACTTCACCCCACTCCATTCCAATTTACCCCACTCAAAACTTCACTATGTTATGTTAGGTTATGTTAGTGGTACTTGCTATAGCGCACGTCTCACCCAGGGGCATCTCGGTGCTGTTGCAGATCCTTACCAGAAGAGTCGGCCCGAAAATTTAATATAGATAGGCTTTTAGTGGTTTCCTGTAATTGCTGTATGTGGGGGTCTCTCGGAGTGCTATAGGCAGTTTGTTCCAGTACCGTGGGGCAAAATACGAGAAGGCCTTGCCCCCGGTGCAGGCTTGACGAATTTGAGGTACGCACAAAAGGAGTTGGGTACTTGATCGGAGACTTCGGCTGGGGACGTAGGTGGTTAGTTTTTTGGGGAGATATTGTGGGCCTTTGCCTCTCGGGGCGTTATACGTAAGGCAGCAGATTTTGAAATGGGAACGCTTCTTCACCGGGAGCCAGTGTAGTTCCCTCAGCAAAGGCGCAGAAGGAGTACCCGCAGGACGGTTCAAAATCAGTCTTGCCGCAGTATTCTGGACTACCTGTAGCTTCGTGAGCAGGGTGTCACCTACTTCAGCCAGCAAGGCATTCCCATAGTCAAGTCGACTAATCACCATAGCCTGGACCAGGGTTCTACGGGCGTTTGTGGGAAGGAGGGGAAATATTCTGCGCAGAAGACGCATATTGTAATAACAGGAGCTTGAGGTGGCAGCAATATGGTCTTTCATTGTTAGGGCTTGATCAAATTTTATTCCTAGATTTTTTACCTTTTGTTGGGGCACGGGAATGGCACCCAGTTGGTGGGGCCACCAGTCGTCCGACCAGATGGCTGGGGCTTTCCCAAGTAGCATAATCTCATAATTCCGGCCGAGAAGCGCTTTTTCTCTGATTCTAGGCTCATGGTAAACATAAGCTGGGTGTCGTCAGCGTATGAAATGATCTCAAAGCCAAATTGTTCTGCGATCTTTGCCAGCGGGGCCATATATATATTGAACAGCGTCGGGCTTAGGCACGATCCCTGAGGAACACCCTTGTCTAACTGCATTTTGACTGAAGTGTGCCTAAAATGATTGTTTGCTGTCTGACAGAAAGTTCTGCAGCCACTTTAGTGCTGTTCCCTGAATGACGCTGGCCTGTTCATGAGCCTTGGATGTGAGATGGTGTCGAAAGCCGCGGATAGATCCAATATCTATCCAATTCGCTCTATTCTATCCCACCCTGCTTCAATCCGCCCCACCCCAATATACTCCAACCCACCGCACTCCAACCCACCCCACCGCACCCACCGCACCTCAACTCAACCCCAAACTAACCCACTCTGCTCTAATCTACCTCAACCCACCCCACTCAAATCTACCTGAATAATATCCAATGTACCCCACTTCAATTTACTACTCTCCAACCTACCCCACTCCACTCCAATTTACCCCACTCAAAACTCTAATGCAATCTATCAAATTCCTCTCTATTCTATCCCACCCTGCTTCAATCCACCCAAAACCAATCCAATACACTCCAATCCAATCTAACCCAACCCACCCCACCCCACCGCCCTGCACCCCAATCCAACCCAACCCAACCCACCCCACCGCCCTGCACCCCAATCCAACCCAACCCAGTCCACCGCCCTGCACCCCAACCCAACCCACCCCACCGCCCGGCACCCCAATCCAACCCACCCCACCCCACCGCCCCGCACCCCAATCTAACCCAACCCACCCCACCCCATCGCCCTGCACCCCAATCCAACCCAACCCACCCCACCGCCCTGCACCCCAATCCAACCCAACCCAGCCCACCGCCCTGCACCCCAATCCAACCCAACCCACCCCACCGCCCGGCACCCCAATCCAACCCAACCCACCCCACCGCCCGGCACCCCAATCCAACCCACCCCACCCAACCGCCCGGCACCCCAATCCAACCCACCCCACCGCCCGGCACCCCAATCCAACCCACCCCACCGTCCGGCACCCCAATCCAACCCACCCCAACGTCCGGCACCCCAATCCAACCCAACCCCTGCACCCCAATCCAACCCAACCCACTGCCCTGCACCCCAATCCAACCCACCCCACCCCAACCCACCACACCCCAATCCAATCCAACCCACCGCACCACACCACACCCCAATCCAACCCACCGCACCACACCACACCCCAATCCAATCCAACCCACCACACCACACCACAATCCAATCCAACCCACCGCACCACACCCCAATCCAACCCACCACACCCCACCCCACCCCAATCCACCGCACTACCCCAATCCAACCCACCGCACCACACCCCAATCCAATCCAACCCACCGCACCACACCCCAATCCAATCCACCGCACCACACCCCAATCCAATCCACCGCACCCCAATCCAATCCACCGCACCCCAATCCAATCCACCGCACCCCAATCGAATCCACCGCACCCCAATCGAATCCACCGCACCCCAATCCAATCCACCGCACCGCACCCCAATCCAATCCAACCCACCGCACCACACCCCAATCCAACCCACCGCACCACACCCCAATCCAACCCACCGCACCACACCCCAATCCAACCCACCGCACCACACCCCAATCCAATCCAACCCACCGCACCACACCCCAATCCAATCCAACCCACCGCACCCCAATCCAATCCACCACACCACACCCCAATCCAACCCAATCCAATCCACCGCACCACACCCCAATCCAACCCACCGCACCACACCCCAATCCAATCCAACCCACCGCACCACACCACTCCCCAATCCAATCCACCACACCACACCCCAATCCAATCCACCGCACCACACCCCAATCCAATCCAACCCACCGCACCACACCACTCCCCAATCCAATCCACCGCACCACACCCCAATCCAATCCACCGCACCACACCCCAATCCAATCCACCGCACCACACCCCAATCCAACCCACCACACCCCAATCCAATCCAACCCACCGCACCACACCCCAATCCAACCCACCGCACCACAATCCAACCCAAACCCACCACTCCAACCCAAACCCACCACCCCAACCCAAACCCACCACCCCAACCCAAACCCACCACCCCAGCCCAAACCCACCACTCCAACCCAAACCCACCACTCCAACCCAAACCCACCACCCCAATCCAACCCACCACACCCCAATCCAATCCACCGCACCACACCCCAATCCAATCCAACCCACCACACCACACCCCAATCCAATCCAATCCACCGCACCACACCCCAATCCAATCCAATCCACCGCACCACACCCCAATCCAATCCAACCCACCGCACCACACCCCAATCCAATCCAACCCACCGCACCCCAATCCAACCCACCGCACCACACCCCAATCCAACCCACCGCACCACACCCCAATCCAACGCACCGCACCACACCCCAATCCAACGCACCGCACCACACCCCAATCCAATCCAATCCAACCCACCACACCCCACAATCCAACCCACCACACCCCAATCCAACCCACCACACCCCAATCCAATCCAATCCAACCCACCACACCCCAATCCAATCCAATCCAACCCACCACACCCCAATCCAATCCAATCCACCGCACCCCAATCCAATCCACCGCACCCCAATCCAATCCACCGCACCCCAATCCAATCCACCGCACCCCAATCCAATCCACCGCACCCCAATCCAATCCACCGCACCACACCCCAATCCAATCCACCGCACCACACCCCAATCCAATCCACCGCACCACACCCCAATCCAATCCACCACACCCCAATCCAATCCACCGCACCCCAATCCAATCCAACTCCAACCCACCGCACCACACCCCAATCCAACCCAAACCCACCACCCCAACCCAGACCCACCACCCCAACCCAAACCCACCACCCCAACCCAGACCCACCACCCCAACCCAGACCCACCACTCCAACCCAGACCCACCACCCCAACCCAGACCCACCACCCCAACCCAAACCCACCACCCCAACCCAAACCCACCACACCACTCCAAACCCACCACACCACTCCAAACCCACCACACCACTCCAAACCCACCACACCACTCCAAACCCACCACACCACTCCAAACCCACCACACCACTCCAAACCCACCACACCACTCCAAACCCACCACACCACTCCAAACCCACCACACCACTCCAAACCCACCACACCACTCCAAACCCACCACACCACTCCAAACCCACCACACCACTCCAAACCCACCACACCACTCCAAACCCACCACACCACTCCAAACCCACCACACCACTCCAAACCCACCACACCACTCCAACCCACCACACCACTCCAACCCACCACACCACTCCAACCCAAACCCACCACACCACACCACACCCCTCCAACCCAAACCCACCACACACCACACCACACCACTCCAACCCAAACCCACCACACCACTCCAACCCACCACACCAAACCCACCACACCACTCCAACCCAAACCCACCACTCCACTCCACTCCACACCACTCCACTCCACCACACCACTCCAACCCACCACACCACTCCAACCCAAACCACCACACCACCACTCCAACCCAAACCACCACACACCACACCACTCCAACCCAAACCCACCACTCCAACCCAAACCCACCACACCACACCACACCACTCCAACCCAAACCCACCACTGCAACCCAAACCCACCACACCACTCCAACCCAAACCCACCACACCACTCCAACGCAAACCCACCACACCACACCACTCCAACCCAAACCCACCACACCACCCCAAACCCACCACAGCACCCCAAACCACCACACCACCCCAACCCAAACCACCACACCACTCCAACCCAAACCACCACACCACTCCAACCCAAACCACCACACCACTCCAACCCAAACCACCACACCACACCACACCACACACCACTCCAACCCAAACCACCCACCACACACCACTCCAACCCAAACCACCACACCACACACCAACCCAAACCACCACACCACACCACTCCAACCCAAACCACCACACCACACACCAAACCACCACACCACACCACAGCACTCCAACCCACCACACCACTCCAACCCAAACCAACACACCACTGCAACCCAAACCACCACACCACTCCAACCCAAACCACCACACCCACTCCAACCCAAACCACCACACCCACTCCAACCCAAACCACCACACCCACTCCAACCCAAACCACCACACCCACTCCAACCCAAACCACCACACCCACTCCAACCCAAACCACCACACCCACTCCAACCCAAACCACCACACCACTCCAACCCAAACCACCACACTACTCCAACCCAAACCACCACACCACTTTAACCCAATCGAAAACCCACTCCAAACTCATCCCTCTTTAATCAACCTGGCCCCAATTTAGCCCACTCCAATCCACCCGACTCTAATCCACCCAATCTACTCCACTGTACCCCACCCTAATTTACCCCACTACATTCCACTCTACCTCACTCCACTCTTTCCCAATATCCCTCCACTCCAATCTATCCAGCTCCACTTTGTCCACTTCAATATACCCACTCCAATCCACCCAATCTACCCCACTCCAACCTACCCCATTCCACCCCAATCTACAATACTCCATTCCAATCTACCATACTCCAATCCACTCTACCCCAATCTACCATACTCCATTCCACTCTACTGTCGTGCAGTTCCTATATATAACCTATACAGAATCTGCACGTTCGGATAACATGAACTGTGGGCTTGGTGGCAGACTGACTCTGAACACCCCCACAGAAAATGTTAGCCTGTTTGCATTAGCTAGCTCACAGTGCCACTAGTGTCTCCTCTTATCGGGGAGAGAATAGTTTCTGGCAACCTTAGAACATGACAACCCTGATCCCTCAGGATCGTGGAAACAATATACTACTTTTCGCTCAGTCACTCGTGCTCACTTATTCGGTCTCAGAGAGTTACACAGAAGAAGCAGTTGGGCGTGTGTTAGACCTGGCATCCTTGGCGTGGGTCTCCCTTCCATTTTTTTCGTAATGCCTCCACTGTTGCCGATATGTTTTGCTGGACTAGATGCTCATGGGCACTTTGCCGCTGCTAATCAGTGCCAAAGTGCAAGTGTCCCTATCGTTAATTGCTATATGTATTAGTGACTCCATGATTGGATGATTGGTTTACTTGTCAGTCCCTAGTACAGTGCACTCAGTGTGCCCAGGGCGTGTAAATCCAATGCTGCTGGTGGGCTTGCAGCACGGGTTGTGCCACCCACAGAAGCAGCTTGTAAAGTGTGTCTCAGGCCTGCCATCGCAGAGCCTGTGTGCAGCCTAGGGCTGCCATGTCGACTTGGTGAGTACACCCACTTACCAGTCCCTAAACCTTCCCTTTACTGCATGTTGGTCACCCCTAAAGTAGGCCCTAGGGCAGGGTGCATTGTAAGTATAAGGTAAGACATGCCCTGGTGTGTGTGGCATGTCCTAATAGTGAATTACAGCCATTTTCGTTTTTCACTATTGCAAGGCTACCTGCTCCCCATAGGCCAGAATGGGCAGACTGACTATTACACCTTATAGTCAGAACTGACCCAGGGAACATGGTAGAAAAACGAATTTAGTATGCCTGAACTCAGGATGATAAAATACATCTTTTAGTGAAGTTGGTTTTAACATTCTGTGTTTGAAAATACCACTTTTAGAAAGTGGGTATTTTCTTGCCTAACTATCCAAGCCTGCCTCTGCTAGGTTGTGTATTCCTTGTCTGGAGATTGAGTGACAGGGGCTGGGGGTGGCTACAGGAGACAGGGTGAGTCAGCGCAGGGCTGAATAGAAAGATCTGCATCCAGAGTGGAGGGAGGAGCTGCACCTGGGTCTGAATAGGGCTGTGCCTGCCTTCCACAATGCTGGCTCCACCTCCTGCCGGGCGGCTGAGCACTCTGCCCCACATTCTGAAAGGAAAGAAGGAGTCAGAAAAACAAAGTGCTCCAGAACTGACCAGAACTGGTTTTGGACTAGGCAGAGGCCTCTCTGCCTCCAGAGAACAAAGAGAATCAGGGTATAAGAGGGGCACCCAGACCCCAGGAAGATTAGATCACTTTTGGGAACAAGAAGAAACCTTTGCTGAGGAGCGGAACCAAGAAGAAACTGAGGAGAGACTATCCCTAAGCCTGAAGTGCTGCTTGGGGGATTGGCCTGCAGTGGTTTGCCTGACTGCCAAAGAAAGGAGAAAGGAACTTTTGCTTTGCTGTGACTTTCATCAACTTGTGAAGGATCTCCAAGGGCTTGGAAGAGAGCTTGCCCCTGACCGAAGTCCCAGGACCATTGGACTTCACCCCTTTGTGAATTGCTGCTGGAAACTCTGTTTCAGTGGCTGCAGAGGTAGGGAGCTGTGACCGACTCTCACGACCGACTCGGTGTCCTGTAAGCACCGCATCGAAGCCCCGTCTCGCCCTGCAACGCACGGCCCTGGTCTCACCGACTCCGTCAACGAGCCGCTGCCTGCACCGCATCGAGGACAACGCTGTCCTGCAACGCTCGCTACGCCGAATCGAACTGGTCCGACCGACACGGTCACTGCTGCTGAGTTCGAGTCCTGTGACCGCACCGGAGTTGGGCACCGCTCGCACGCTTTGCGACGCACCGCCCGACTCCGCACCGCTGTCCGGACTGATCGACGCCAGCTCCTGAATCCGGCTCCGTCGCCGCACCGCAACCTGCCAGCACCGCATCGAAGCACCGTCTCGCCCTGCAACGCACGGCCCTGGTCTCACCGACTCCGTCTCGACGACGCCAACGAGCCGCTGCCTGCACCGCATCGAGGGACAACGCGTCCTGCAACGCTTCCATTTTTGCATCGCGACCGCGACGAACAGCCATCCGGCTCGCACGCCCGTGCCTGCCGCTTCAAGTAAAAGGTACTGTGACCGAGTCTGTCTACGCTGTGTTGGCCCGTCTCGACGCGGTCAGCTGGATTTGTTAG
This sequence comes from Calotriton arnoldi, assembly GCA_963921515.1. Classification (NCBI taxonomy): domain Eukaryota; kingdom Metazoa; phylum Chordata; class Amphibia; order Caudata; family Salamandridae; genus Calotriton; species Calotriton arnoldi. Next base: position 866,217 of record CAWUFW010007382.1, read on the forward strand.
ACTCTGTTTGTTCTCGACATCGCCGTAGCCAGAGGAGGCTACCGACTCGCACAGAACCTTGAATTAAGCCTTTTTGATCAGAACTAAGCACTCTTGACAGTATGGTGGATTATTTTTGTCGTTTATGGTCTTGTGATAAATCTATATAAAGTATACCTATTTTTATAAATATATAACCTGTGTGGTGTCCATTTGTAGTGTTGTCACTTGATTACTGTATGTGTTCACAAATGCTTTACACACTGCCTCTGAACTAAGCCTGTCTGCTCGTGCCAAGCTACCAAGAGGGTGAGCAGGGGTTATTTTAGAAGTGTACCTACTTTCCCTGACTAGACTCAAGGGTCCCTATTTGGACAAAGGTACATACCTCTGCCAACTAGAGACCCCCAAATCTAACAGCGTGTTACAATAAGCATTTATTGTACAGTTGTTCTTCTAGTGTAAAATAGATGTGCTGCAAAAATTGTGAGACAGTGGCATATATAATCAGCAGTATAGTGAATACAAATGGATAGTACAGTTCTACCATTTTGCAATAATCATAAATGCATACATGGATATAAAATGCATGATAAAAGAGAGCGCGTACTCCTACGATGCCCATCTAGATGTACTTCAGTGTACCTAGCATGTGAGTAGGTGTGAAGCCAAGAATCCCTCTAGGATTTGGTCGAACCCCATTACCTGGGGAGAGAGAGAGTGTGGGACCCCGTCCTGGTCTCGAGTTGGACACCCCGCAAGGGATGTGTTAGACCACAATCAGCTGGAGCGTCTGCATGCAGGAGCCTCAGCGTCTCTGGTCAGTGTGTCGGCCTGGAAGTCTCGGTTCCCTCTAACTAACACTAGCAAGATGAGTGGTATTTATGCAGAAAGTATCTAGGGTTCCTTTGTCCCTTGTTTCTTGTGTTAGCCATTGTTGGGTTTAAGGATGATGTATGGGACGAACCTTGTACGTAGATATTATGCAGGTGGTCTAGCCCCAGCCTGGTTTCCCAGAACCCTTATGAATATTCATTCATACTGTGCGAGTCTATTGATGAAGTTATAGGACACTATTGTTCAGGGAGAAACCCTCCTTCTGTGCCCAGGACTAGAACTAGGTAAAGGTTCAATCCTAAAAGGTCCGTTACTGTGTAGTATAGGGGAGGAAATGTAGGTGAAGGTGTAAGATATTAACCGGGCCTATATTAGGGTACCTATATGAAACATAACACCCACTCCTCTTCCGAATAGTCAACAATGATAAAATGCCATCGAACTATTCTCTTTACAAGGTAAAAGCATAAAAATTATAAAAACATTTGTCGTAAAATCATTTAAAAACAGTTTTAAGAGGTGGAAAAAGACGAAGATAGAAAAATCTTTTACTTCGAAAATCAGTTTCTTGGGATTGATAGTTAAGCCGAAGTCCTAATTGAGTTCGTTTATATAAGTCGAACCACTACAAGCATCAGAAGGCCATGCTTTTCCAGCGAAAGTGTCAATTTAAAGGAAATGTTCCAAATTTAGTCGAGTTTTGGAGAAAAAGAAAAACTGAATTCTTTCCCAGCACACGATGGGCCAATTATAGATTAAGTGTCCTGGCTGGGAGACGCAACATCGTCGTTGCTTGCCGCTGCGGGGGGCAGTCCTTGTTTTTGGCTAGTCCAAGACAGGACGTCTGTTGCACAGGGTCATTTAGGAATATCATCTGCTGTGGAATGAGGCATGCTCTAAATAGCGCTTCTGTTCCCTGGACTTGCTAGTCTCTGGAACCCCAGACTGATTTTAAGTCTATTGTGTCCTTCCATAGGTCAAAACCCTGTTCAGACAATTGGGTGATAAAGGAAGCAGAGTATATCTGTTTGGTGTTTGTTAACAATTTTCAGTGCTGATGTCGGTGTAACCTTATAATAATATGAGGTCGGGTCAGTGGTGTTAAACCCTGAAAAATATGAAAATTTCTGTGCAAATTTTTGTGAACTACTTTTAGGTGGTGTAGGGCAATGTTCCCACTGGTGGTACTCAAAAACATTTCTAGGCGATATAGATGTGTAGGAAATGATGACCATAATGTTGATAACAGTACAATGTGCCGTAGTCTGAAGTACCTTCTAACATTTCATTGTTCGGAAATGCAGCAGTTTTCTCTAAGTCAGACAACATGTTATTAACAGTTTCAGAGTCCCAATCATCAGAAAATGTACTGGAGGTAATGATATCACTTAATGAAATTGTAAATACATGAGAAATTGTTAAAAGTTCAGTAGGACCGAATATTGCGAAATCAACCTTGTCCCAAACTATACCATCCGGTATGGGAACTGCTGTAATGTTCACTGATGACAAGTCTCTCTGCTCACGATGGGACGATTGATGTGGCTTCAGAATCAAATTAACTTTTTGTGTTGCTGAGCTTTGTTGAAGATATCGTCCATTAATAAGCATGCTAAAAGTTATAACTAAGCCTAGCCAGAAAAGAAAAAAATAGTATCCCAGTAATTACCTATAGTTCTACCCAAGGCGATACCAGGTAAGTCTTTTTTGAGAAAGTTCAGAAAGTCTTTAGCTTGTTGTTTGCGTGATTTTTGGGCTGGCATCGTTTCAGGTTCACTTGGATCCAAAGAAAACGTATCAAAATTCATGAAGTAGCCAGAAGCAGTTCGATCAATTGTAGGAATTGCATCGGGATTTGTTGAAATCGCATTTTGCTCTTGTCGAGGCATGTTGACGTAGACGTCTGTATTTGGTCTAATTGCAACTTGTGTGTTATTTTGAATTGAATTTTGAAGATTAACTTCCGGTTCAAGGGGAACGAGTTCCGTAGCATTGTTGCATAGTCCTTCATTCCGTACAGGAGGCTCTTTAAACGTGATGAGTCTTTCTGTTTGAACTTCTTGGATTGTAGCTAGAGGAGGGCGTCTGCTACTGTGGAGTCCACGAGGCCTACTGTTCAGTATCGGCCACATAGTGTGGTTTGGTTAAGTCGATTGAGACAAATCTTTTCTCCTTTTTTCCGGCAAAAGTACAGTTCTTGTTCCTTGAACTGCTAGGACAGGTACAGGCTTTCTGTACGATGGTCCAAATTCTTTTTTGTCCGCTATTTTTTCTCTGACCAGATCCCCAACCTTTGGGATACAGACAGGTCTTGCCGTGTTTGCCTTGACTTCCCCAATGGCGGTCTGTTTCAGGTGGACGTTACTTTGTTGTGTCCTGGATTCAATTAGATCATGTAAAACAGCCAAACGATCATGGATATCAAATGGTTTCTCATCCGCCACTGCGCCTTCACAAGCAAGATCAGGTACCCACATTCTTGTCGCAAATAGGACCTCGTAAGGAGTGACACCCCCTAGAGAATTTCTTGGCTGGTTATTGAGAGCTCGCTGTACCCCATATATGTGATTGACCAAACTACCGCCCTTGCCTAATACCCTAGCTGTTAAAGATTGCTTTAGGTCCCGGTTCTGCCTCTCCACAACCGAATTTCCCTCAGGATGGTACGGAGAGGAGTACCGCAATGCTACGCCCATACTTTCCATGGCCTCTTTGTAAGCCCGAGAGCTAAACGCCGGGCCACGGTCAGAATGTAACGTGCCAACTGCGCATGTCCCGATAAAGACTCGCAAATCTTTTATAACAGTTCGAGCGTCAGCCGAGTGCTGAGGCCAAACCCATAGGAATCTTGAGCATGAATCCACTGCAACCATGATATACTTGTAAGCCCCCTCTGATTGTAAGGGGCCGCAGTGGTCCAGATACACACAAGCGAGAGGTTTGTCTGATTTTAGTAACGGTGTCTGTGCCGGACGTGCTTTGGTGGTGCCTTTCATCTGCTGGCAGATGTCACATTTCAAGACATAGTCCTTCGTTTGTTTTGTTAGACCTGGCCACCAGTAGCAGTTTCAACAATGAAATAGTCGCTGTTACGCCTGTATGTGCAGAGCCCAAACCCTCGTGTGCTGCTAGAATTAAACCTTGCCTACGATCCATATTTGGTATTACTCTGTCCCCCACTCCAGGAATCTGAGCATATGGAATGTTGATCGCATCTAACTTGTAGGAGTACTTGAGTGGAAATTTCTTTGGTACTGCTCCGCTGTTTTTGCTTGAAGCAATGACTGCGACCATAATCTCGACGACTATCCTCGTTTTTGAACAAGTGATTGCAGCTACGGAAGCCGTTCGTACAGCCCCCTTCGCGGCTTCATCAGCCAATGAATTCCCTTCAACGTGAACGCCATCACGTTGATGACTCCGTGTATGAATCACGTGAGCCCTTGGTGGTTCGTTCAACTCCACTACCTGTTCCCATAGCATTTTTTGCTTAATTGTGCCACCTTTTGCGTCTTTTAACCCGTTTTGTTCCCAATTATGTAAATATTCATTGTATGATTGTACACAGTAAAAGGAATCACACACTATAAGTGTGGGGAATTCGTGATCCGTATTCACCAGTGCTAGTATTAGTGCTTTTAACTCTGCCAAATGAGCTGTGCAGTCTCCTAGAGATTGCGTTTTGGTGTAACTTGGATGGAATTTTCCATCCCGCATGCGACCTTTAACGATTGCACATGCTGCGATGTATTGTTGCTTACTCCCTATGGCCGGTTGGGCAGATTCGTCAGTGTAAATAATATATTCATACTGATCTAGAGGCAAGATTTAGTTTGGTAGAGGATATTCTTGTTCGTATTGCAGGAATGCCAGTGTTTTTAGACTTGGATCAAATCTGTATTCAACATCCGTTGCAGTAAGGGAATTAGCCCATTGTATCCATCTCGGATGTAAGGCTTTAACATTTGGAATGCTAGCTTTTGTAACAGCTTCTAAAGCTGGTACCGGGGTAACGACTATTATGCGTTTTCCCTGAGCCAGGGCTCTTTCTCTTGCTACAGCGGTCTGAACTGCTGTCAGGATTTTTTCTGTTGAAGTGAAACGCATTTCTGCGTTTGTGACAGGTGTGATTTGTAAGCGATTGGTACTGTTTCGCTTTCATTGAAGGTCAAGTAAGTGTACCCGCATTGACCCGCTATTACACGGGTCACTAGGTTGCGTACGTTTACTCTTGTCTGTAAGTGTTTTGAAGTTATCATGCCTTCTTGTAGTGGACGTAGGATGTTTGTGTGTTCCTGTGTCCATTGTCTAACTGAAAAGTCAGGTTTTATTAAGTCGTAGAAAGATTTTACTCTTTCCGCGTAATCCAAAATGTATGTTCTGCCGAAATTTAGGAATCCCAGTATTGATTGTAAATTTTGTAATGATTTTGGAGGTTGGAGCAGCGCACACTTTTCTAAAAAGTTAGCTGCCAGACTTTTCCCTTCACTTGACAGCTCATATCCTAAAAACAGGACATTGAGGTGGGCGATTTTTGTTTTTTTTTTAATTAAATTTGTAGCCCTCAGAGGCGAATCCCATAATTATGGTGCTCACCCTGGTCAAGTGTCTTTTTAAGTCATCGTCCGTCAGATAAATATAATCCACATAGGACAATGCTTCCTCATCAAAATTTTGGAGTAACTCAGTTACTCTTGCTGAAAATACTCCCGGGCTACTCTTATACCCTTGAGGGAGACGACAGAATTGTCGCTGGGACCCCATCTCTGAGAATACGGTCAAATACCTGCTTTCAGGCGCTATATTTTGGCAGAAAAATCCATTTGAGATATCAAGTGTAGTTTTGTATTTTTTCCGCACAATGTTATTCATTAATGCGGCACTGTGTGCGTTTTGGACAGCGAATGTCTTTGTGCATGTGTTTAAATGTCTGTAATCTAAAACTAAACGATATGAGTTGTCCAGCTTTGATACAGGAAATAAAGGATTGTTCATTGGTGAGGTGCATGTTTCAATCACCCCTTGGTATTCAAGTTGATCTAAGATCTCCGTGACCGGTTTTTTAGCTTCTTGCTTTATTGGATATTGTCTCTGTGCATTTGGTGAAACTGAACGGGATCACGTGGTGGGTTGAATCTTCATCCCATCCGGCATGATTTTTGTACAATGCTGGAGCTAGGGCAACTGCCCACTCTCGTGCATATGCATGTTTAAGATAAATGGGAACGAGGTCAGAAAATGCTGGAAAAATTACTGTTTCTTACCTAGGGCACTCCATAACGAATGCTGGCGGCCAATCTTGTTCAGCTAATAGGATGTCATAACCAGAGGATAGGTTTTCCCAAAAGAGACCTTAAACTTTCCTGGGCTTGTCCCCCTCCTTTTGGAGTGTTATTTCGTGTAACTTATGTGGGACGCTCACCCTTGTATCTGGTGTTTCCACTGTGATGTAATCATTCAAGTCCGCTGTCAGGTTCTGGCGAGCTATTGTTACTTCTGCCACGCTGTCTAGCATCGTCTGAGCCCATTCCCCGTTCAGAAGTTGTGTCCTCAGAATTCTGGGCATGTCTGACCTTTATGCCTGCAACTTTCTTCTTCTTAAACTGAGGTTTTGACTTTGGCTTTTCTTCTTTTTTGGAAGTATAGTCTTGAGCGTGCTGCTTGTCTCTGGACTTTGTACGCTCTTCTTTGTGTTCTGACCGACCTTCTCTCTCGGAGTTTTTTGTCGAACCCTGAAAGGAACGAGAGGAACGTGTATCAGTATCCTGATACCGGTCAGGTTTCCTAATGTTATCCCCATTCCCGAGATTATACCTCTTTTCGGAGGGCTCCTGTGGAGGAGATCTACCTCTGGATTGAGATCCATTTCCTTTAAAGTTTTGCTGTTTTTTATTATCCCACTCCTTTTCAGGACTGCCCATCAGTTGTGGTTTTAATGCTTTCCCACCCAAACTGTCTCTGCCTAATTCTGCATATGTGGTTTCAATTATTTTGGGTAGTACGTGTTGTTGGTCTATAGGACTGAACTCCCTTAGGCGTTGGCGGATTGCCACTGAAGCTGCTTCCCCTTTAATATTAGCTAGTATTATGGCTGATACCTGGTCATAGTTACCTAGTAACTTCATCCTTAAATTTAGGGCAGGTTCTGCTCCGTTCTCGTTTTGTATTTGTCTTAATACATCTGGTACTACAGCTAGAGAAGGAATACCATGAGTTCTGGTATATATGGCAGCAAAGACTGTGCCCCAAGTGGTACAATCTTCTACTTGTGGTGTTATCCCCATGGGCAAGCAGATCGTTAACATTCTGTGTTTTTCATATGGGGTAGTATTCGGGAATACTGCCTCGAGCCGAGTTATTTTCTGAGCTACCCAGAATGGCATTTGTTCACGTTTCGTGGGCATTTTAACCATTACTGTGTGTAATGTTTGTGGTGCGATTTTAGTTGCTGTACCCTGCGACTGAGTACCATTAGCTGCAACTGTTGTTGGTTGGACTGTGAAAGTCCTCATGACAAATTGTGTCAGGTTTCTGTAGATTTTAATTAAATCTTTGTGTTGTATGAGTAAGTCTGCCTGTGGCATTGTGTCAATGTTAGGATGTGGTGTATAGGCCGCTAATATTGGCCATGTCGCCCCCCTCGCCTCCGAGCGGGCCTAATCTTACTCTATTTCTTATGTGTGGTAGGGCGCCTTTAAACTAGTATAAGTGTTCCCGATACGCGAGTGGAACCTTTATGTCCTCGAACGGACCATATTCCACTGGTGCATCTCCTTCTGTATAGTAGTGAAATGTCGGTGTTCTTGCATCTGCTGCTGGGAATGTAACCCACGAATAAAATACCTCTGTTTTGTTTGATTCGTGTGCCTCAATCACGAAAACTACTAAGCCACCCCTAGCTTGTAAACCATTTTCTAATAGTTTCAGGGTGATTGTACGTCTGAATTTAGGTGCAATTTGAATTGCCTTTAAATCTTCTTCTCCGTCTGAGATGTGTAGGTTTACTACTGGGTCATCTCCTGCCTCAGTCATTTTTGCAAAGAAGAAGTTTGTTCAAGGGAACTAAGATAAGGTGTTATGCACAATTTTAGGAACACTGTGTCCTTCAAGCTTGATTAACCAACAGCTAATAAATAGGATGTTTTCGCCTACTCAGCTGTGGCGGAATTTGTGCCTACCCACTCCAGACGTCTCTGGCGTTTTGTGAGTAGGGGTCTCTGAGAATTTGCACGACTGAACTACTCAGATTCTACTGTTAAATAAGTACCCGACCAACGTTGGCGGCGCCATGTCGTGTAGCTCCTACATATAACCTATACAGAATCTACGCGTTCGGATAACATGAACTGTGGGCTTGGTGGAAGACTGACTCTGAACACCCCCACCGAAAATGTTAGCCTGTTTGCATTAGCTAGCTCACAGTGCCACTAGTGTCTCCTTATAGGGGAGAGAATAGTTTCTGGCAACCTTAGAACATGACAACCCTGATCCCTCAGGATCGTGGAAACAATATACTACTTTTCGCTCAGTCACTCGTGCTCACTTATTCGGTCTCAGAGAGTTACACAGAAGAATCAGTCGGGCGTGTTACAATAAGTATTTATTGTACAGTTGTTCTTATATATATATATATATATATATATATAATCAGCAGTATAGTGAATACAAATTGATAGTCCAGTTCTACCATTTTGCAATAATCATAAATGCATACATGGATATAAAATGCATGATAAAAGAGCGCGTACTCCTACGATGCCTATCTAGATGTACCTAAGTGTACCTAGCATGTGATATAGGTGTGAAGCCAAGAATCCCTCTAGGATTTGGTCGAACCCCATTACCTGGAGGCAGAGAGAGTGTGGGACTCCGTCCTGGTCTCGAGTTGGACACCCCGCAAGCGATGTGTTAGACCACAATCAGCTGGAGCGTCTGCATGCAGGAGCCTCAGCGTCTCTGGTCAGTGTGTCGGCCTGGAAGTCTTGGTTCCGTCTAACTAACACTAGCAAGATGTGTGGTATTTATGCAGAAAGTATCTAGGGTTCCTTTGTCCCTTGTTTCTTGTGTTAGCCATTGTTGGGTTTAAGGATGATGTATGGGACGAACCTTGTACGTAGATATTATGCAGGTGGTCTAGCCCCAGCCTGGTTTCCCAGAACCCTTATGAATATTCATTCATACTGTGCGAGTCTATTGATGAAGTTATAGGACACTATTGTTCAGGGAGAAACCCTCCTTCTGTGCCCAGGACTAGAACTAGGTAAAGGTTCAATCCTAAAAGGTCCGTTACTGTGTAGTATAGGGGAGGAAATGTAGGTGAAGGTGTAAGATATTAACCGGGCCTATATTAGGGTACCTATATGAAAGATAACACTACCCCCATCTACCACACTCCATTCCACTCTACCCCAATCTACCACACTCCATTCCACTCTACCCCAATCTACCACACTCCACTCTAATCTACCACGTGACAAATAAATATATCCCATTCCAGTCCAATCTAGTCCACATCACCCCATACCCCACTCTACCCCACCCACCCCATACCCCACTCCACCCCTCCCCACTCCACTCTACCCCACCACACCCTCCCCCCTCTACCCGATCCTCCCCACTCTACCCCACTCCACTCCAATCTATCCCCAGTGTAGCCCACTCCAATCTACCCCACCCCACTCTACGGCACTAACATTTAGCCATGATGAACAGCAGCCATACTGGTGTACAACATGGCTAAAACACAATCACATAGGCGAGACCTATTGGCCTTGCCAATGCTTATTACTTGCTGCAGGTGCTGTTTTAAACCCCATTAACCCTCTTGCTTTCCCTCCCATTTCCCTCTCAACCCCCTGCTGATATACACCAACACCACAATTCGCACCACCAACAAATTGGCGCTAGCGTGATCTAGCTGCACTGTCAGTGATTCAGAATATTTGGGAGAGGTGCCGAGAATTTTGTTCTCAGAGGTCAGTTACTGCTTTGATGGGTGAATGACCTGTAAACCCAAAATGGACCCCCTGATACCTTATTTGATTCACCAGCTGCAAGAAAGGCGGCACATTTCTTTCCTCCCAAGGCTCTATCTGACCAAGGGCTGGCTCTGCATACACCCATATTATTAACTATATAGCACTTCAGATATACTATAAAGCACTTCCTATGGAGAAGGAAGGACAAGGTGGACAAGAACGGAAACTAAAACAGAGGCTGCCATTCATCTGAGCTGGCCATTTAATGCAGGTCAAGAGAAGCGCCGGGATTACAACGCAGGTCGGATGTTGCAACACCAGAAAAACTTCACTTCAAGGCCGTAACGGGTCCAATGTTCAGAAAATTTAAATTGCTAAAGGTGACAATACATTTTAAGGTTTGTTTTTTCTTCCCAAAGCCTTCAAGAATATTCCTTTCTCGTGCCTTGCTTAAACAATTTAAGTTATGCTTTGGGTCGGATTGCACAACAAGCAGGCAGAGTACAGATTAAGCACATTCTTCCTCTCAACACATACTTAAGACAGCCATATTAAAAGGAGGTAAAAGACCCACCACTCTTGGACGTAAGTGCTGTAGCATTCTGCAGACATTCGCGTCTTACAGGAAACTGCTTTTTTAAAAAAAAATTTTTTTTAAACAATTCATGCAAAGTTAGCTTCTACAACCATTTATCAGCTTCCATCCGAAAGCTCCACGTTAGAATTTATAAAAGGCTGAGAAATGTAAGGATCCAAGGAAAGTCGTTTTATTGACCTCACGAGTAAGCGACCTAGTCAGCCCTACAGAACCTATGACGTATAGGTCAAATAGATAGACCTGCAGTGCAGCAGGTGCTGAACAAAATAAAAATACCTTAGCACTAATCAGGAGCCCATACATCGTGAGCAGCAGAAATGGGTCCTGAAACCCCAAAGAGTTACAACGTGCCTAGGCTCAGAAATGAAGCAAAGTAAGAAGTACTAACTGACAATCGCGGAGGAGCCCCAAGGCAATGATTAGAAGGAATTACTATAAGCAGTAAAGTCCACCGGATCATGACTGCAGCTGTGGGATTAACGTCAGAAAAGGCTAACAAAATGATTGTATTAACACACACTTACTTGCTAGCAAAAAAAAGATACTTTGTGGAACCGGAAAAGGCATATTTTATTTTGAGAGGCATAGACACCTAGAAAAGTGAAGGAAATTAATTAAGGTGCAGGCAAAAAAAAAAAAAACGCAAGTTACCTTCGGTAATGCCTTATCTGGTAGAGACCATCTAGCCTCAGATTCCTTGCCTTTGAATACGCCCCATTTGTCAAACTGGATCCAGAAATTCTTGAGCAACCATCTTGCGCACTGCTAGGTGGCATCGTTCGGCTCCGCATGGCTTCATCCGCGCCGGAAGAGATGTGCACAGTCCTACATAGGCGCCACCCCAGTGGCCTGACCTGGTCTTGATTGTCTACGCCACAAGCACGGACCCAAAGTGAAGAGAAATGACTAGTGCACCAATAGGAGGTCCGAAAGGATCTCTTAAATATTAGATACACAGAACCAGTAGGTTGGGAGGGTCGGTAAGGTACCTGTGGCTAGATAGAATCTCTATCAGATGAGGCGTTACTGAAGGCAAGTAACTTGTACATCTGATAGAGGATTCTAGCAACTGATTCCTTACTTTAGGATGGATACAAACGCAATCTCTTCCTGGAGACACTGCACACATTTATCAAACATTACTGCCTGGACAGTTAAGTCCGGTGAGATGTGCATTTCGCCCATTTGGTCCTCTAGGACTTTTTAGTATAACAGTCCGCAGACCCACCTCAGTGGAGAGATTGCTTTGGTATCGAAGGTAAGTAATCAGCAGCTAGATCCGTTGTTTAGTGTTGAAAGAAGGTTTAAAGGTTCCCCTCCTGGACGGAATAGCCTTGTATCTCGTGTTGGAGGAGGTGAATCTCGAGGTATTGAACCTTTCAGTACCTCAGTCAGTAGGGAGTAAGTGAGTACCTCCTTCACCATTTCTCAGTTCATTCTAGATGAAGAGACCCTCTCAAGGTCCTGGTTGTGATTATATATCTGTTTATTTGTCCAATATTCACTGCATGGTGAAACAAAGGAACTTTCAAACAGCCAACACGTGTTTCGCCCTTATGTGGTCATTCGGACCAGGGCTTCCTCAGGGCTTAGTATAAGTTCATGTCACGTCTTAGATTCCAATTGGGATTACAAGGATTCTTTCAACAGCGTTAATCTTTCATCGCTGTGATCACAAAATACATCCTCGTCCTAGCTAGATCCGTACCTCCTTTTTAGGTCGAGCCTAGCGCAGCACATGCGCTGCTCTATGGGGAGGCTTCTTGTAAGCACTCCAAACTTCCCACAGACTTCTCTGTGGGATTTAGTTAACTCCCACAGATTTCATTGGCCATAGCGTGTCTCTTTCAAAAAAGAAAGCACGCAAATGGCCGAAGGCGTGTGTTTGTCCCACCTTTTGTTGAAATGTTCCCTCCCATGGCCTATGGGTCTCGGGAGCGAGCATCGTCGCAGCTGCATTCCTTACATGGTGCCATCTGTTATGTATCATGTTACAAATTAGCGCGGTCGCGCTTGTTTTATCTCTGGCTGCCTTTATGTTGTCTGGGAACCTCAACGCAAACGCAGCCTGTTATTTCTGATGCATGTTTAAAATAGTGATTAAAAGGGGAGTTTGCGTGTCACTGTCACCTCCTGTTGGCCTCGCTGTGAGGCGTTCTCTCTCGAACCAGGTGATAACCTCTTAGACGTTATCTTGTCTTTTCTAGGCCTCTCTGCAGACTGCCAACACTTCGGCTGGCTGCTAGGCATTTTAAATATCCCCCGCGAGCCCCAACCTTACCCCCTTTCTCTTCTTGTCAGCTGGAATGTCTCCGAGCTGTCAGAGGCTTGTTGCTTATTGATGTTTCCGTGTGTTTTAGGTCTTCGCTGAGATATGACAGCCCCAGACACTGTGCTGATTTCAATCAGACCCCTTTTTCTTGCAAGAGGCCTAGCATTTTTACTCCGACGGACCCCGTTTGCATGCTTCACAGACCCCTACGCTTAATGAAAATGTTTCAGAAGGGCTGAAATACAAAAAAAATCCCGAGTGCTCAGCGAAACAACAGACCAAGAAGAAAAAAAAAAATCTCTCAGCTTTTGTTACAAAAAAGGGAAAAGAACAGAGAGTGACCCTTGCCTGCCAAAGGTTCTGACACCGAAAGAAATCCCTTTAGGCTGAGCTGGCAGGCAGGGCCTAGCATCAGATTACTTTATCACATCTGAGAATGAGGCTTGTACGTGCTTCAAGAGGCGGCACACAGAAAGTGCTGAATGTTTTACCCCTGCTGCTTATTAAGTGAAGCCTTTTTTTGATGTCTTGCGGAGAAGGGTTGCCTATCAGACGGCTGGAATTAAAGCATATGTGCAGCCGGGGAGTCACAAGGGTACTTGATTCACGCCACTTGTTTGCCGCTCAGTGTGGGGCAGGCATGTAGTATTTGCACACTGCTTCTCCTAATCACCCGGCCCAGATATGTGGTTGGTGGCATGCGGTGTTAACGGAAACCGTGGAAACTGAAGCAGCAATGCCGTATTAAATAGAAATTACCTACCTCAGGCTGCAAGACACATGGTTATTGAAAAGCAGAATAGTATGCTAAATACCAATTAAATATAGAGCCTTTCACATCGGAACAAATATAACAATTGAACTTTTTATATATACAATTATAATAATTACACTCTACTCAATGCAACATAAATACACTCCACATACCACTCAGTACCACATAATTACACGTCACATAATTACACTATTCAATGCCACATAAATACACTCCATATAATACCACTGTGCCACATAATTACACTCTATTCAATGCCACAAATACACTCCATATAATACCACTGTGCCACATAATTACACGCCACATAATTACACTCTACTCAATGCAACATAAATACACCCCAAATACCACTCAGTGCCATATAATTATATGCTACATAATTACACTGCACTCAATGCAACATACACTCCAAATAATATCACTCAGTACCACATAATCACACGTCACAATTACTCTATTCAATGCAACATAAATACACTCCACATACCACTCAGTACCACATAATTACACGTCACATAATTACACTCTACTCAATGCAACATAAATACACTCCATATAATAGCACTCAGTGCCACATAATTACACGCCACATAATTACACTCTACTCAATGCAACATAAATACACTCCATATAATAGCACTCAGTGCCACATAATTACGTGCCACATAATTACGTGCCACATAATTACACTATTCAATGCAACATAAATTCACTCCACATAATACCACTCAGTGCCACATAATTACACGCCACATAATTACACTCTACTCAATGCAACATAAATACACTCCATATAATAGCACTCAGTGCCACATAATTACGTGCCACATAATTACACGTCACATAATTACACTCTATTCAATGCAACATAAATTCACTCCACATAATACCACTGTGGCACATAATTAGACGCCACAATTACTCTCTACTCAATGCAACATAATTACACTCCACAAAATACCACTCAGTGCGACATAGTTACACGCCACATAATTACACTCTATTCAATGCAACATAAATTCACTCCACATAATACCACTGTGGCACATAATTAGACGCCACAATTACTCTCTACTCAATGCAACATAATTACACTCCACAAAATAGCACTCAGTGCGACAGTTACACGCCACATAATTACACTCTACTCAATGCAACATAAATACACTCCACATACCACTCAGTACCACATAATTCACGCCACATAATTGCACTCTACTCAATGCACCATAAATACACCACATACCACTCAGTGCCACATAATTACACGCCACATAATTGCACTCTACTCAATACAACATAAATACACTCCACAAATGCACTCTATACCACATACCACCAATCAACATAAATGCACTCCACACCATGACACAATTTCACTAAGCATAATTTCACTCAACACCACAGTTCCAGGCCACACAATTCAACTCCACACATTTCCAATACACACTGCATAATTACACACCAAACAACATATTTCAACTCCACAACTCTACAATCCACAACGTACCTCCAATCCACACCATATAGTGTCACCACCTGAGCACCAAACATTCACCACCACCATTTTGCATCAGCGCACCACCTAAGCATCACGTCACTCTGCCCTTGGAATCTGGCATCTGTTGATTCTCCCCTAGTGTCCGTCCGCTGCTCGTGTTCTAATTAAATTACTGTTTTTCAACCTCCACTCCCCGTTATTTATGTCCCGCTCCCCATAACAAAAAAAATTATAACAAACAAGCATGAGAACAGGCAGGAAGAAGTTGCCAGCAGTGCAAGTACAAAAACTAGAAGACATTTTTTATGTTAAAATCTTTTTTTAATCAGGTTTTTCAGTTGTATATAATGTCGTCTTCCTTTGTATAAAGGTAACAAAAATGCTTAACACTTTTTATTATAACTTTTCAACATAATGCACAGCAGACACAATGCTCTACAACATAGCCAAAAGTTCTGGCTAAACACATAAGGTCCCAAAGGCGAGACCTATTGGCTATGCCAATGCTTGTTACCAGAGGTGGTCACACTTTTTCATGTAGGGCAGACCATTACACTGCCCTCTTTTTGCTCCACGATGAAAGGGAGCATCTGAGAGGAATAAGGTTTGACTTTGGCATGTTGATAGTGAACCCCAGTGAACGTACAAGGTCCACTGTTGTCTGGAGGTGGGCAGACGACTGCCTGGGGTGAGCCTGCCTTAAACAGCCAGTCACTGAGGTAGGGGGAAGACCGAGACCTTTGACCTCCGCAGATATGCTTCAACCAATGCCCTCACTTTTGTGAACATTCAAGGGGGTGTGGTAAAGCCAAAGTGGAGGATAGTGAACTGGTAATGGCCTAGGTCTACCATGAACTGCAGATAATGTCAGAGCAGGCATGATGGGGATATGGAAGTAGGCGTCCTGCAAGTCCAGTACTACCATCTTGTCTCCAGGGTCGAGGGCAGACAGAACGTGAGCTAAAGTGAGCATCCGGAATTATTCCTCTTTCAGGAAGTAGTTGAGAGGGCGTAGATCTTGAACATAACAGAGGCCTTTTTCAGCACCAAAAAGTAGTGTGATTAGCCATCACAACCTATTTCTGATGCTGGCACCCTCTCGATGGCTCCATTGGCCAGAACAGCTTCCTGTCGCAAAAGTTGTTCCTCTGTCAGCATATCGGTGGACGGCGGCAAGGGTGGTGGGCCTGTTGGAATAGCAGGGCATAGTCCTGATGGATGATCTGAAGCACCCACTTGTCTGAGGTCATTTCCCACAGTTGAGGCAGGTGGTGCCGGATACGGCCACCAACCAGGAGCCCATGGTGGTAGGAGGGCAAACGAATGGCTTTTGAGTTACGGTTGTGGTAGGTACGGATTGGGTCGACCTCTGACTCTGGTTCTTATGAGGCTTGTGGGAGCCGAAACTGAGGACTGAGATGCCTGCTGGCCATGGTGGCTAGGGGGAAAAGGACGCCCCTACTGTAGTCACGGGAGGGGGCGGAAGGCGGATTGCAGCTGTAGTGGGGCCATGGTTAACCCCAACAACCTAGTGGTGGCCCTACCATCCTTAAATCATTCAAGAGCCAAATCCACCTCATCGCAAAAAAAGGCCATGTTCATAAGAGATGCCTGGACATCTGCCGAAAAGCTAGTTGTCTTCATACAGGCGTGATGTTGAAGCACCACCATGGAAGCAGTGGCTCTGTCCAGCGAGTTGGTCGTATCCAATCCACATTTGATGGTGAAATTATCCTCATCTCTCCCATCAGCAACAGCTTGGGAGAGTATACCCGGGCCTCCTCCAGGGCTATGGGCAGCACTTGCAAAACCGTATCCCACACAGTGTGGGATTGACTGCCCTATAAGCACACTGTGTTCAGACTGCAGTGCCTGGCTGGTGGAACAGAAAATTCTCTTGCGGAAGATATCCAGCCTCTTGGATTCCCTAACCCATGGTGTAGTAGGGAACACACCTGGATTTATCCTGGAGTTTGAGGCCTGGACTACCATGCACTCAGGAGTGGGGTGCTGGGAGAGGAAGACTGTCTCACCGGGAGCAGGGCGATGGTCCTGTGCTCAGGAGTGCCTGTGTAGGGCTTAGCCCAGGCCTGAGCAGGACACCTGTGAGGGCTTTATTAAAGGGGAAGTAGAGTTCTGATGAGGATACTCCGGCCAAAGCACCTCTATTAAGACACTGGTCTTGACCTCCACCGTACAGCTGCTGGTCCAGGACGAAAGCCGCCTTCTAGACCACCATAGCAAAAGAAGCCCCTTTCTCCGTAGCCACTGTGGGAGGAGAGAAAAGGCCAATATCTGATGAGGTGTCCAGACCACTAAAGTCAGCCATGGACTCTGTTAGGAGGTCAGAGAAGCCTTAGGGATCCTCAGATCCCCTCCATTTGTGTTCCTCAGAGAGCCCTCCTGGAAAATAGGGCTCCATCACCAGTTCAGGTTGTGCAAGCCTGGTCAGCGCTGGAGCCGAAATAAGGCAAAGCTAGTCTAGCTCCGTAATGGACAACAGGAATCACGATGGGATTGTCGCAGCCAATGGGCGTTGGCGGCTCCAGGAACGGAGCCATTGGAACGGTCCCCGGAGAGGGCTGTGACGTCACAGCTGGAGCCGATCCGGATCCAACAATGGATCCAGAGGGCCCAACTTGCGGAGAGGGCGGACCAGCCGGTAGAGTCTTAGTCGGAGAACATGGGGCCCGAAAGAAATCCAGAGGGGTTCGATCACCCAAAAGAGAGGCTTACGGCCTCAAAATTCTCGTAGCTGTGTGAGGGTTGCTCTGGTTGCGGGGAACTCGGAAAAGCGCAGAGCAGCTCAGGTGTCAGACACCGACTCCACAGGAACAACCTGGGAGTGGAGCCTGGATCTGTGGCGTCGTTCCCTTGCATCACTCGAAGAATGGGAGCGACACGGAGAAGTCAAAGAGAAATTCGACTTCTTGAATTTCTTCTTGTGGGACTTACCTAAAGAAGTCAGGGACGGCAACAAAGATTGATGCAAGCGACTCTGGGAGCGGTCCCAAGACCTCCCTTGTGTTCGGGACCTGGAGCGGCGTGGAGTCACATGATGAGCAGCCAAAAGCTTCATGGCCTGCTCATGGAAGTCCTTGGGGTTCATGGTCTTGCACTTGGCACACGCCGCAGAGTCGTGGTCCCGCTCCAGGCAACACAGGCACACCAAGTGGGGTCTGTGACAGGGATCACAAAGCTTGAACCCACTAGGTTTCTTTGGGGACGTCTCCGAAAAAATAGAGGAATAAAGGTACACTAATTAAATTCGACAAAACATTAAAAAAAGCCAGTAAACAAATTAGAGGGGAACTTGTTCAGATATGCGCTAATGGTGCAGAGAAGAAGGACTTTAGGTCCACGCGCTGCGGTGGCGCCTAAATAGGCACCACACACGTCCCTCCTGGCACGGATGACGCTGCCGCAATGCAGAGCCAAACAATGGCACCTACAGGTGTGCAAGGGGATTGCAAAAAAATGTACTGATCCAGTTTGAAGCCTGAGGAATATTCGAAGGTAAAAAAATCTGCAGCTAAAAGTCGCCATCAGATATCACAAGAACTTGGAGACTGTGCTGTTGCGCACACTTCAGAGACAGCAGCTTCTCTGTTCTCATTTGTTTCAGGATGCCAACATGATCCGTGTTGTAGAGCTGTAAGGCACTAAACACACTAAACACACACACCACACACACCACACACACCACACACACCACACACACCACACACACCACACACACCACACACACCACACACACCACACACACACCACACACACCACACACACACACCCCCAATTTGCCATAAACGCATTAAAGCCAGGATTGTTCTATACGCAATTAAAGCCAGGATTGTTCTCAGCCCTTATCTCCTTTACAGAGCAAACAAGCTTCCTCTCAACAAAAACAAAAAAAAAGTAAAGGGGTTCTTTGTTGATTTAGAACGGCCTGCCTGCATTTAACTTTTAATTCCATAGAATACTATCTATAATTCAAAATACAATAAATTCAAGAAATTCAAGAACACAAACTTACTAGTGAGCTCTTTACTGATATTGTGTTATCTGGTAAACTTGAGTTAAAGAAGAATCATTTTTAGATGTGTGGAATATGTGGTCAGTATTCATTCGAATACTAAAATATACGGTTTGATACACTGGGCTGTAAAGGATCTAAAATACTTTAAAATAACCCGATGGCACCTGGCTGGGAGAGTTTTTTTTGTTTATTTTGGCCAAATAAATAAAGAAGTGATTCGGGGGTGGGGGGCAGTCGAGGTGCAGTGAATACAACAAACACTTCCTGGACAGGCTCCTTCACAAAACAGTAAAAAAAAAAAAAAAACAATAAAACAAAAACATTGTAATCTTTCTAAAACAGTCTTTAGAAGAATTAGGTCCAGCTCACCCCATGTCGTGTTAAATGTCAGACAGGAAAAATTATGATAAACATTTATTTTCCATTGTTTTGCTGGTTATGGCATAAACCTAGATCCGGGAAGGCTGGGGGTGTATTTCATAATAAGGACCACTGCAGTACATTTCCAATAACTGTCACAGAGGCACTGACTACCCAGTTGCAAATTTGGGCAGTGATTTCTCAAATTAAAAGGAGGGATAGATATTCATAACAGATATCCCAACAACTATAGCATAATCACATTTTAAATATACAGGGAAAGTATACAGAAAGGGTAGCACCCAATTTATTTATTTTTCTCCAGAAAACGATCTGTAGACGTTAAATGGAGGAAGTAAATCACATGGCGGTTTGGCTGTAAACTATTTATGGAACGATATCACTCTTTGAGGAAGGATTCCCCTAGTTGCAACAAACAGCAGGACTGAACTGAAGATTCTCGTGGTTCAGGCAATAAACTCCTAGAGGTCGTGAAGCCGGATTATAAAAGAGACTTCTGGTTAGAAAGAAAACTGAGCTGAAATGAAGATTCTCGCGGATCTGGTTGCAAATGCTCCTTGAGGTTGCACTGCACAATTTCAAGATATACGTTTGTCTAGAAAGAGAACTGAGCTGGACTGAAGGGTCTCATGATTTTGGTAGCAAACTCAAACGTCAAAAAAGTAAGTTCACCAAATTTCATAAAAAATACCCCTGGTTCCAATGAGAACAAGAACAGAAGATACTTGTGCTTCTTGTAGCAAACACTTGCTGAGGTGGAATTACTGAATTTCATAAGATTCAAATGAGAAAGGCAATTTTAACTGAAGAATCGTGCCTCTGGAAGCAAACGGCGAGGTTGAGTTACCTAAATTAAAAAGATACACATGAATCCAATAAGAACAGGAAAAGTTGCCACATTTCTGGTAGCAAACTCTTGAGGCTTCATTGCATGACAGAAGTGAATTTGGCTGGAGTGGATTCTTTTAAATCCTTTTTTGGTAGGAACACACTTTTCTATTCACTTTTAATATATCCAGAGAGGAGGCTGCCTTCTCACTGTTCACTGCCCACAGCATTTCTGCACAACTTTTTTGGTAACGGACATGGAGACAAAGGCAGTGCACCACTGGCTTGCCTTTAATAAGAGCTGCTATCGGCTCTGGAGAAACATTTTTGGAAAGGCCACTTAAGTGTACCTTAACACTCTAGCTACGAAACATAGTGTCCAACACATAGTTTGCCTCAAGTTTTAATTCACGGAAGCTCCATTAGATCAGTTTTGGAATTTTACCACAACCATCAAAATTCCTGTGGCTAAGCCGAGCCACGTCGATTAGCGAAGGAGCGGTGGTGGTATCTCTCGATCCTGCCATGGCCTTCGATACTATTGAATGGCCCTATCGGTTCGCAGTACTCCGCAAACTCGGACAGGGATTTATTGGTTGGGTTTGGCTTCTTTATCAGCAACCGCTGACCCAGGTGGTCGTCAACCACAGAAAATCTTGCACCTTCACACTCAGTAGAGGCACCAGACAAGGCTGTCCACTGTCCCCGCTGCTCTTCGCTCTGACCCTGGAGCCACTGGCTATGTGGGTTCGGAGGGATCCCATTATCAGAGGACTTAAGTGGGCACAGGAATGGGAGGATCGCATTTCGTTATACGCCGACGATATTCTGCTCTACTTAGCGTCACCGGCGGCCTCCCTGAACAGAATCCTACACATATTCTTGGTGTTTGGTAGATTCGCTGGCTACAAAATAAATTGGGCCAAGTCAGTGCTTTATGTCCTTCATGGAACGATGCCCTCGCTTCCCCGGGTATTCCAGTTTACGGAAGCGACTGATAACTTTAAATATTTGGGAATTTGGGTCTCTATGGACTCGTCCCGGTTTTCTGAACGCAACCTCCTGCCTCCCCTGCAGCGGCTCAGGAGTGACGTCCAGCATTGGAAATCGCTCCCTCTGTCCCTTCTGGGGCGCGCTGCACTATTCAAAATGATGTCCCTCCCTAGATTCTTGTACGCTTTGCAAAATGCTCCGCACCAGGTCGAGTCAGCATACTTTAGGGAAATCAATAGTGCAGTTTGCGACCTACCCTGGGAGGGCAGGCCACCTCGGATCGCCACTCACAAGCTCACACTTGGGTGGTTCGATGGGGGTATCGGCCTTACTGACATCAAAAAATATTATTGGGCGTCCCACCTCGCAGCTATCAACCAGTGCACATATAAACCGCAGGGAGACCCCGCATTCCAGATCGACAGGTGGCTCCTACTGGGGGGGTGCTTTCGATGGGGCACTATATTCTCGTTCGGTGAGCCACGGCACACGCGGTGCAGGTGTGGAGGGTGGCAACGAAGTGCCTGGGTTGGGAGAACAAGATTACGCAGGCCACACCACTCTGGTACACCGAACAACTGGGTAAGCTGATTCACACAAAGGGCTTTGACTGGTGGGACCTGATGGGTATCTCAAGAGTGGGAGACTTCTGGATGGCGGGAGACATGGTTCCCTTTGCCCAACTACAAGTGGAGCACGAATTGGCGGACACGGAGTATTTTAGATACTTGCAAATCCGGCACGCCTTGTTAGCCGTGCTGCCCAGGGGGGAATCGCTACCTGAATCCTCCCCGCTTGAGGATAGGGTCTTAGATGGGGATCTGCCGAAGAAAGCCATATCACTTATTTATAAAAAACTAATTAATAACACGGCAGACCCGCTGCTCCGGCTTCGGGCAAACTGGGATCACGATGTAGCGGGGCTTGACGACGAAGAATGGACCGCGGTGGTGGCCTCTCCTAGAAGTGGGCAGTAATTTGGATACAGTTATAGAATGTCCAATGCACACCTATTCCTTCCATTTCTTCCATTGTTTCAATCTAAGCATTATTCAAATTTTTGCGTGCTGCTCGGGGATGTGGTTTGCCCAAATACCACTGACCAGTAAACTAAAGATAAACTGGAACGGAGTTTCGCTCCAACACCGAACGCACAGCGTGCTCCACGGTTGTCATAACCAAAATACTCCAAATTCATCAATTTTAAACCAGTTTATTCCATGTCATCAAAACTTCTTCAAAAATATCACTTAATTCTCCTGTCACATGTGAGACACTTATGTAATCCAACGTTTCTAATGCTGCAGATATGCCAATCCCGGCCTTTTTCTGGAGCATGAAGAGTACATAAAACATCCTTGGCAGTTGATAAAATTGACCCAATGCATTTCGGGCTCTTTTAGCCCTTCCTTCAGGGGTTCACTGCAAGTATTAAAAAATTTGACATTAGATTTATAGTTACAATCTTCTTTGTAAAAGTTAAACAAATACATTCAGCAATCCGTCCATGTTTTAAAGCTCTCCCCATAAACGACGTTTTTCCCTCTAAACACGCTACCAAACGCGCGAATTGTACCCAGGTAAGCCTCTCCCCACCTTCATTACCAACCCGAATGTTATCCCCCTATTATCAGTTAAACTCCCCGATGTCCATTACCCATCAGCTAGATTTTAAACTCTCATCAACGTTAGCCTGTGCCCTTCAGCCCTGCACTCCATAAACATTCTCCCGTACCTTCTTATTGTGACTACATGATTTCCTTCCCTGCGAGTTCTTTCCTTCTACAAGGCAGCCTGATTCTCATCTCTGCCATTACTCTTTTAAAACTTAACGTGACTCCACCCTTCTCCATGAACCAATCATATTAACGCAACTCTTCACCGCTATAGCCAACCTTACTACTAGTACCATCAATCATTGCTCCAAACCCCCGTAAACCCGTCGTTACTGTTCAACCGATTCCTAACGCTTACTCTAACCCATTAGATTTTGAGAAGCTTCCCCAGTTAATGTACTCTAATGCCCCGCCCACCCTCAGATGTTTACCTAACGTCGTTAATAAAATTATTTAAATTCTGCTGGTCTAACCATGAGATCAGTGCATATATTGTACATGCTAACACTAAACATATTTAACACTTATGTATAGTAACAAGGTCCGTCTCAAACACCGTCCATCAAAATTTTTTTAACACAGTTCTCCAACGTTCACGTTTAGGATGTTGTGAGCTTTTTCATCGCACATGTGACAATTCGTCCTTTTGACTTCTCTTTACAACAGTACTCTTGTCGGGTGCAACTGGTCGAGAGGGCAGTAATTTGGATACAGTTATAGAATGTCCAATGCACACCTATTCCTTCCATTTCTTCCATTGTTTCAATCTAAGCATTATTCAAATTTTTGCGTGCTGCTCGGGGATGTGGTTTGCCCAAATACCACTGACTAGTAAACTAAAGATAAACTGGAACGGAGTTTCGCTCCAACACCGATATCTGCAGCATTAGAAACGTTGGATTACATAAGTGTCTCACATGTGACAGGAGAATTAAGTGATATTTTTGAAGAAGTTTTGATGACATGGAATAAACTGGTTTAAAATTGATGAATTTGGAGTATTTTGGTTATGACAACCGTGGAGCACGCTGTGCGTTCGGTGTTGGAGCGAAACTCCGTTCCAGTTTATCTCTCCTAGAAGTGGCCATTTCCTCCAGGGTCCGGTTAGTGCAATTGAAGGTACTGCATAGGTCCTACCTGGCCGGCCCGTTGCTGGTGCGAATGGGATATAGCGCCGAGGGAGGGTGCCCCAGGAGTTGAGGGCAGGAGGGCACTTTCATTCACATGCTCTGGGAATGAATGACTATCCAAAATTACTGGTCGGCGGTTGCGGGCCGCATTGAGGATGTGTTGGGACAAAAGATTGATTGCAATATCAAGCTATGTATGTTGAATGTCTGGGGTCCGACCGACCTAAGTTCCAAGGAGCAAATATGGGTGACTCTGGGACTGATGGTAGCTAAGCGGAATATAGTGCACAAGTGGAAAGCGAGAGACCCACCGCGTCTAGCTGATTGGAGTAAAGACATGGATTGGTGTAGGATTACAGAAAAGACCATATATGAAGCCAGGGGGTGCCCCACCAAGTGGACTCAGATCTGGGAGAGATGGAACAATTACAGGGGAGGGATATGTGAGCCCCGCAACCGAGAGACAAAATCGGAGCAATGGGGCCAAAAACTGGGGAACTGTGATTATTATATTGTTTGATTATGTGCTTATGTATCTAATGCCTCCCTTGTGTCATTGTTGTGTCATCATTGCTAATGTTTGCATTCCTGCTGGTTGTCAAGTCCTGTTTTTCAATAAAAATATTTATAAAAAAAAAAAAAGATTCCTGTGGCAAAGATGGACTGGGCTGTAAGACTTTAATCAACACTGTACCAAGTCAGAGAACAAAATCGACCTGTCACCAAAAAAAATAAAAAAAAAATAAAAAGGGAACCTGGTAGGGAGAATGGAGTAGATATTGAGCATGCCAAAACGTAAACCAGCATCCCAAAGACTGTGGAAACACAGCCCTTGCCCCTTTATAATATGCATTGCATCCTGTTGCTGGTGGGCCCTGGATGGTGACATAATTGTGGTTGGAAGCATGGAAGAGACAGACTTCCCCCCAAGTGCTTGCCCACCCTCCCCATACAGTGGCACCCTAGGCTCAATCAACAGCGCCAAAAAGGGGAATCGTACAATAAAATTTGGTTCTTTGCTCCCTTGAGCTGTTTTGCTCTTTTTGCCAAGCTTCTTTTCTGGTAGTGCTCACAAGTTTGAGTTGACTAACAGCCTTGGCTCAGGAAAACATTCACTATGTTAAGTTATTTGTACACACTGTGGACTTTCCATAATACATGTTGCTGTATAGGACTGGATAGTGTTGTCTCCATCAGCACCGTTCAGGGTAACATGGGTGTATAAAATGTGCATTTGGGTGCGATGGGTGTAAAATGTTATGTTTGTGGTGTTTGCATTTATGCATGGCCTGCGCACATACACATCAACCCCTTGTGGGCTACTTCAGAAATTGGTTTAATTCAGGCTTAAGTTGGTAGCCAGTAATGGAGGCAGTCTTGTCGTAGTTACTATGCCCAAACGAGTAGCCGCTGGGCTGAGAGGGGCCACATACATTACATGCTGTTTGAGAGAACCCTCTAGGACCATCAAATCCCTTTGTCTGCTCTGTGGGAATGGAATCCTTATGCAAGCAAGTGCTCTTTAGACAGGAAACTGCTGTTCATAGACCTCATCCAACAGTACACCAAAGCCAGTCCCTTCAGGAGAAATCCACAAGTCTCCAAGACCAGAGCTACTCTTGACAGGGCGAAGGTGCACACCAGGAGTACAGTTGGGGAAAGGGGATTGATTTGCCCTAACAGTCAGTGTTGATCTGAAAAGAAACGGCAGTCCTCAAAAGGTGAAAGGAAAATTTAAAGTTAAGCCACGTAGCACGGATTCGCCATCTTGTACTCCATTTAGGGCGGTACAAACAGCCAGGAATAAAAAAAACAAGCATTGGCAATGCAATAGGACTCGCATTTACACAAGACCTATTGCATTGAAAACAGGAGTGCAGGCGGGCGCGAGAAGGCACAAGCACAAGGGAGGGGGGCGTGGGGCCCCAAGAAGTCACGGACTGCGGTAGTGGGGGTTAGGGAGGGACGGGAAGAAAGTAGTCTGTGCAGTGAAGGGGCCAGTAGCCATGGAAGGATACAAATGACTGACATGGCTGTCATGGGGAGGGACTAACACGCTTAAAACCAATCGGAAGGCAGCATTTATAACCTAAGCCAATGAAGAAGATGGGCCGGAGAGTGGGCGGAGCTTCCACGAAGCTTCCACACTATAGTGTATACTGCATGCCTCGCAAAGCGATGGCAGCGCATTCGGCATGCAACGCTAGGCGAGACCTAAAAAAAGGAAGGGTAAACTCAAACACCGTCCTTCATTCAAGTTATATTCCACCTGCCCAAAGAGCAAGGACATTTCCCAAACTGCAGACTATTGAAGGATTTGTTGAATGGTTCTGATAGTGTGTTAAGAGTCCACTGGGTGAGCAACACAAAAAAAAGAACACCGCTACGCTCTTAAATAACACAAATTGAGTCACAGAGTAGAGAAAACTGAATCTTGCATTATATACTTTATACGTGTGGCAGCCTATTCTCCAGCAGCAGGGAATTACTAGTGAGCCCATCCCAAAACACTGAGCCACTCATACCCCGTGCATGGAAGGGCTCAAATCTAGGATGGTAAATTGCGGATTGGAAGGGGGTGATTGCAAAGCACAGTGCCACGGTATAAAGCAGAGAGAGGCTGTGCCAGAGGACTCAGGCGTCACCCCATAGCCAAAGACAGATGCAATTCTGGAGGAAGGGAAGTCCACGTTTCAAGAAGCTGAATCAGAGTAGCGGTCTCCCACTTCCCTGTGGGGTTTACTTTTTCAAACTGGCGAGACTAACGTTATCAGGGAACTATTTAGTTGCAAGTCTTCCATGGCGGTCATTTGTTTCAGATGGGAACCATCCATTAGCATTAAAAACAACAAAGTGAGGCTCCTTGGCTCTTCGCATAGACCGACTGCATCTTGACACGAAGGTTAGTGACATACCTGACTCAATCCAGTGTCAGGTGCGATACATGTGTCGCAATCACTTAAACTTTCCTGACTCATCGTAGACACCAGGAGTTGCCTCGAGCGGAGCCATAGATGTCATTATTTCAGAAAGCAAGGCCAAGGCGGTACAGGAGTGCAAAGTCCGCTCGAGGCACAGTCACAAGCACGTACCAGGGCAAACATTTACTCGGATCTTTTATGCACCGTACAGACGAAGGTTTCGCATAAATGTATACGGTGTCGTCTCAGCTGTTCACCATCCTCGTCTCTTTCATAGGGTTTCCGAAGAACAACTGTGTGCCGTCTGAGTGAGTTGGTGTGACGTGTTGATACAGCTGCAGCTCTGCGCTATAAATTCACTGCCAGGATTAAAATTAATCCAGGAAAACACGACCAATGCGGGCTCCAGTACAGGTGTTGATACCTGGTCTGTGGCTAAACATGGATTTGTAGAAGCCGGAAGAGGATCACAGCAAAAACAAGAACAAACATGCCACTGAAATGCAGATATTAACACAAAACAGCCTTCAATGTCGCAGGGTGCAGTATCGAGTCCTACTGATAGCACCACGACCACAGAACGGAATACCAGACCTGTAACTTTCATCCACATAACTAGCCAACAGATCCGGAATTCAACCCTGGAAGACACATACGCGCAATGAAAAAATGCTCCACAATTCCGCAGCCTCGAAATTTGTAGACTTGAAGAATAGTTACGTTACCTACAGGATAACAATGAAAGACTATAAATAGGTTGTCAAGTTACTTCCTTGCAATGAAACACTGGCAAACTTCATGTTACCACGCTGGGCTCAAAAGGCAGAAAGACAGCTGTAACGTTAATTGCCTGGGACAAAAGACTTACTTACTATCAGTTGCCATGTTACCACCCTGTTTTAAAGACTGGCATTACCTTCCTGGGAAAGATGAAAGTCAGACAATCTGCCATCAAGTCACTTGCCTGGCATGCTGAAAGCCTGACAGGTGTTGCTCATGTTACCAGCTAGGGTTGAAAATTGGTCGGTTCATTGCCTCACTGGGCATAAAACGGTGACAATAGGCTGCCATGTTGCCTGCTGTGGACAAAAGGCTGACAGCTAAAAGCTGCCACCCTGGGATGAAAAGCTTCACAATTAATGTATTTATTACCTCCCCAGGATGGAAGGCTAACAACTGCCAGTCATGTAACCTGCCTGAGATAAAAGGCTGATGCGTGGGAAAGATGAAGGGCTGACAAGCTGCCCTTCGGTCTCCTGCCTGGGATGAAAGTGGACAGTCCTCCTACCATGTGCCTGGAAAGATGAAAGGCTGACCATCAGTCTCCTTGCTGGGATGGATGCAAGGCTGAGGCTGTTCACTCTGCGCGTGGGAAGAAATACTGTCAACTTCTTTTTGTGAAAGGCACAGTAGACAACCAGACTCACAAAAAAACAAAACTGGTGAGGTCAGCAAATAACGGACCCTGTCACCACCCTCCATTTCCCAATCATTTTACTGAATAATTAATCACCTCTACGCTAGCCCTTCAAATGCAGTTTTTCCTGATCCCTTTAAACCATAATGGCTGGCAACCAAGAGGCACAATTTTGTCCTTTGAAAAGTGACCTATATACTAAGCCTGGTCTGGTCAAAAGTCTTCAGAAAAAACGACAGAATCACAGCCACAGAGTATCCTAGTGGGTCCCTCTGCCAGCCAAGAACGCCGTAAAATTTTCTAGTGACATCTTCAATGGGGGTAAGCGTCCAAAGCATCAGGCATGCAAAACCAACATCTCTGGTGAGTGTCACTTAAACCGCAGCACAGTCTGGCTTGGGAACATTAAATGCAGGAAAGAGAAGACAAGATGGCAGATGTTTTTCTAACGGAGGATTGAGGGCCTGGAATGCCATCCCCATCGGAACTCCGCCTTTCCCGTACCTCTCTCCATTTCAGAGGAAGATGAAGACCCTTCTCTTCAAGGATCAACTAGTCACGTATCCGCTTGGTCCTCTCCAACAACCCCTTTCTTACAACCCTCTGTGCTTCTGCCCTCAACCATCCTTCCTCCTCTGTACCACTTTGTCATTCCTTTTCATAATTAGTCCCCACTCTGCTTTCCAGGTTCGCTTCCAACATGCAAGTCCCACAAGCCCTTGTTAAGTCCAGCTGGTCAGCCTGCTCTGCCTACTACTGAAGCAATTATTAATGTGAAGCATTGGTAACCAATTTTGAGGAAACTGCTACAGAATCGATTACGAGGTAAAGAAAAAGTATATGGCCTAAAGTAACAAAATAACATTTAAAAAAAGCACAATTTGCCCATGCTTTACCACAGAAAAAGATTGTTGGTCGTTCATCATTAAAGCATGCCAGGTCGATGAATCCAAACGTCTCAGCACCTGGGAGACGGTAACTCAAAGTAAAGCCTTAATTCTTTCTGGTATACACACATAAGAGCTAGCCTTTTTAGGTAATTCAGTGTGCAGAGCGTGATGCTCCAGGACGCACTACAAATACAAGGCTATCTGTCCACAGTAAATTCAGGTAGCTGAGGCAACATCAACGAGCATATCACACATCAAGACTCAACTGTGTCATTTGTTTTTGTAACTGAATGAGAAACTCTTGCCATGAGAGTATTGAATTCTACGGTAAGTGGTGACTCCCTTTTTTGGTGTCAATGTGTGTGTTTTTAAGATCAGCAGGTGGCCCCATTTCTTGTCTTGATTGTATATATTTCTCTGGTGAGAGCACCTCACGCTGTCTGTATCTAGGTTTCTATTAACAGTGAGATGCACTTCTCTTGCAATCAACTTCATATGAATCTTACTTCAACTTAGCCCTGGGCCTAATGCTAAACCTAAAAAAACATAGCCCTAGCCTTAAAAATCAATGCCAACTAAGCCCGAACCCGAGAGTAATGCTAAGCTGTATTTTAAATTTTGCAGTGAAAAAAATTGTATTTTAAATATTTCGAAATTAAAGTATATGCACTTTTGATTTTGCCATTTGTGTTTTATCCGTTTTTGTTTTCTATTAAATCTGCATACCCATCTTCAAAACAGAAGTACTTTGTGAAACCCAAAACAAGTGGTCTAAGCTGGGTCATGTTGCGGCATTCTTGAAGCATGCTCTCATGCCATCTTGGCTGTACCTTCAGGCCACCACTTTTACATAGGAGTGAATATATAGAATAGTGAATATATATATACATACATACATACACAGCAGTGTGTGGAATAAAAATGATTATTGCAGACAGAGTTACAGCAGACTGAGAACACACTTCAAAATCTGATGAAACTAAACACAGCGTGGAAGGAAAACCACAGTGCAATGCTTTTGATAAATTCTTAAAATATAGGAAGGGGATTACCCATACTTCTTGCTTTCGTCCCTCATAAACCTTAGAGCATTTTGCCAAATCAACCGCCTGACATTATACCACTTCTTTCAACTTCCTTTGTGGTCCCATGATGCACCCTTCACGACCTTGAAATTCTCCAATTAAGATGCTCAAGACCAGTCACCTACATTTATTTATCCAAGTACCTTCCAAAAAACGAATTTCATATACCTGAACCAAATTAATTCTTTTAACACAGGCAGGTTTAGGCTTTAGTGAACCCTTCTCCAAAGAGCAACCTGATCTCTGCTCCATCTTCATGCAGAGTATCCAAGAACACATTTCAGCATCTTACCACCGTGCACTACACAGCACCCAACGGTTCAACTGAGGTGAAACACTATGAATTCTGCCAATTCAACACAATGTCTTACCTCTTATGTACACAAAAGCATTTGATTTAGGGTCTGAATTCACCACGTCATTCCCACGCCTAACAACAACTGCGGCACCTTGGATGAGATGCCGTGGGAGGCAGACAAACATTCCAGAGACCTGTTTTAGCTCGCTCGCACCCACAGCATACTTCGACTAAAAATGTAGTCAACTCTCTTAATGATGCTACTCTGCTGTGACATGACTGCAACCATTATCGGCTTTCAATTTCAGATCAACGATACCGGAGGACAGAATAAAGATATTTATGCTTTTTAGTGGCTATATTTTAATGACCGAGCCTACTTCATAGACACTGGATGCCATAATCCTCATTTCTCCCCGAGAGATTGGATTCTGCAATCCTTCATGATGCAATGCTGTTCACCCCGTAATCTGAACTGGCGCATTAACACCTCCCCACCAGAAGGGCTTAAATCATGCAGTCTTCAGAGGCTAGATTTTACCAAACAATCGCCACATTTTAAAATATCACGCTTGCAATGTTCGATTGCAGTAATCGTGTGGTGTGGTTGGAATTATCATAGGAAAGCAGAAATAAGAACAAGTAACAGAACAGAGCAAGGCTTCCCTACAAATTAAAAACATGTTTTGGGCATCATCCGACCCATTGCAGCGCAGTCGTTATATGTCCCTCATTTCTTTCCTAGACCATGCCGTCAGGACTTCGAAAATGAGTGCACTGTACAGCCTTTGGCACATTTGGGAGGTAGGCCAGTATATGTATCCAAGTGTCTGCTTTTTCCATTTTTGATGCGTGATGGATGTGGTGGCGAGGGATTCTACCAAGCACAAAAAGTACGACCAACAAATTTTTAGGATGTTTGTGTCACATTCTTAGAACACCAAGGTCAATGCACAAAGCCTCGAGACACGTTTACAGTGGTATACTAGAAGGAACAACTTCAAAAACAGTATGTATGCGGTTTACGACATGTGGCCAGAGGATAGGTCCCCAAAAATTACAATGTACATTGTTTTGAAAAGTATGTGTCAATGCAGGCACGCGTCGTCTGAGTTCACAATGCCCAACGTTGCACTCCAAAGGGTGCAGAAACATTAAAACAAAGTTCATGCTTTTCATCTGACTGTACTAAGAATTTTTTTTTTTTTTTTTTAAACTTGCAGCTCAAGGCTGCGCACCATACGAAAGCCCTCCAACAGTAAACCCGCACTCAGCACTACCACTGGCATTTCTCACGGACAATGCAAGGTTTAAGGAGGTCTGGAGTTTCAGACCTCTGAGCTCCTGTAATCTGTGTGGCAGCAGCATTCTGAATGATCTGAGACCAATCAAAAAGAGTACTCAAAAGGCTTCAATACACTAGGCTGCCATGAAGTGTGTTGATTCCACCAGAACCTTTACAGTAGATCTACTACATTTAATGAGATAAGGAAAAAATGTTCGGCAAAACCCTAAATTGGAAAAACAAGTTATAGGCACAGTTGGGATCAGATGTCCGAGGGAGGGATTAGAATCCACACTGAGCCACATAACTCTTCCCCTCTCCCTCTACCAAACCAAATTCAGGGAGCAGAAGGAATAGCCCCACAGAATCTTATTTATCAGGGTTTATCTTAAGCCAGTGGCCGACCATTCACTCCTTGGCCTCATCCATAAAGTCTGAAATTAGAAGCTGCCACCTCCAGGTCATCATCTAGATGAGGAGAATCTGGGTATAGTTTGCAAATGTATAAAAGCAAAATCCACTGGAGGGTACGGCACAAAGCAGAGGTACCACATTAACGTCAAACAAGGCTCAGGATCACGAGGGCCCCTGTGCCAACCCACAGCTGGTGGGTGTTGCCTTAGAAATGCATGATGAAAATAAAACTGTTTGGATCCGGTGATAAAACAAAAGGATTTGAACCAGTTGGATACTGCTCCCAAAAAGCTAATGGCCTGAAAGCGGTTTAGCAGAACAATATGGTCTGCAGGGTCAAATACTGCTGACTGGTCTAAAAGGACCAGGGCATGTAAGGGCACTACCAAAATTAGATAACATTCTAAAATCAAAGCCAGGCAACATGAGTGGTTCATAACCTCTTTAAAAGTCATCATTAGGCCCCAGGTGTTTCAGAGTTGAACTGCCACAGATCTTCGCAGGTGCTGGTAAGAGCACAATGGACCGCTGTTTAAAAACCAACATACAAAGAAATACAGGCACCAATCACTGTGCAGAATTTAAAAACACCCGAGTGGTGTATACAAATGAAGGGCACATAGAACCAAACAAGCACCGACAACTCCAACACGTTCGATTGAGTTTATATTTAAAGCTTGAATGTGGAGCATGAAGATATGCTTTGCTACTGTACGGTGGCAATTGGGTATGGTTGTTTTTTTAAATATATTAAAACGCATGCATGTACAACAAAAAAGTAGGACTGTGTGCCTTAGGGGATTCTAATGATCACCATGTTTTCAAGAGAGACGCAGCAAAGCTAGACTTTGAGACTACAGAACTGCAGCATTCAGGGGAACTTTGAGAATAAACGTGCTGGAGTTTCCTGATCGGCTGTGAAGCTTATTTACCAGGTAATGGCTCTAAACGCGGCCTCATTTGGAGAGTGTTGCCATTCTTGGACTCCTCTGCCCCTTCCAAACAAGTAAGATACCTTCTACCGATTGAAAGAGTTCACACCAACTTCAAGCCCTACTGACACTCCCCAAAATGTTTAATCCCCGATTGTAATTGACCCACCCTCCAAAATATCAGACCCAAGAGGGTGAGAAGTGTGTGGATTGAAAACACGAAACTGCTTCTTTACAAGCTGTAGACCAAATGTCCCAGCAGGTGTCTGCACTATTTCTATGCACTACTTCATCTGTAAGTCAGCTACTGTTTGTGTCACTTTATAATCTTATGCATGCTAAGCAATGCACTCGTTCCTTACGAGGATGAAGCCACATCCCAAGGGGTGAAGCGCCTGACGGGCAGGAGACAATAAAGAAGACAACTCTTACTCTCTCTTTGAAGAGAAGGCCTTTTGCTTCAAAAGTATAGCCTTCCACCAGATTTTGTCTAAATACGAAATTCGTGAAGACGAGTCCAGACTGGTAAACAACTGCAGGACAGAACAAGTCAAAGTATATGCTGATGTGCGCATAAGAGTCTTAAGGAAACAGAGGATCTATTTTCTCCTAGCTGCTTCCGACGCAGCAATACTTATGCATTCAAGATGGAAGTCAAGGTTGTAGCACGACTGTGTACGACAATTTCAAGAGCTTCAACATACTGGACAGAGGGCACCCAAGAAATTCCTAGCTTTCTTTTTGGCTAACACGCAGAGTCAACAGACTTAACAAACATGGACCCACTAAGAAAACTGAAATGAACAAAAAAACTGAGATGTTAAAGTTCATATGAATAGGCTCATTTACAAATTGGTAATATCTGAAAAACAGGTGACAAAGGCAATGAATGTCAGGGCATGCAATTAGAAAGATTCTGCTGTGCGCTTTGAGAACATAGAACTCCTTTCATATTCCAATGTCTAATGCCCCTGTTAAAGCTCTATGGTTTTTATTAAAAAGGGCTTTCTAGGACTGGCTGAAGAGAGCATTAATATTCATCAATAGTAAGAGTAATATCTGCCCATTTACATGGCCTACTGGTACTATTTAGTGCAGAAAGTCGGTTACAGGAAGAGAGGATAAGAGTGGTTACCATACACTAATCTCCTGTGAAGGTAGTTGAGTGTCTCACCTTTCAGTTATGGTCAGTGTGACAGTATTCTACTGTTCCTGTGTCACGTATAGGTGTGGGAATGGCAGCATCATTCTACTTCTTGAAGCCATGCATGTGTCTGTGTATTACCTGTTCCACAATCACTGCATTGTCCCAGTGCCTCTGTATTAGTTTTCCCACTGGTGATGTATTTGTTGCAAGAGAGTCATTGTATTGATCTCCTGTTTCAGTGTCCATGTATGTACAATATTCCCCATCATCAGTAACTTTGTGTACTAACCCTAGTGTTTGTGCACCAGTCTCCCTGTCCTGGTGTGCTTGACCAGGTCCCTATGGTTCAAAGAAGGTTTTCTTAATACCCAATTTCCAACATAGTGAGTACCAAACAATAGGTACCTGCCCTCTGCTTCCCCCATACTGCTCCCAGGAGATATAACAGAATTCAGCAGCGCTGCACGCCCCAGGAGATGCTCTGCTATTCTTGTTACCTCATCTGAACAAGCATTTGCAATGCAATAGGTCTTGCATTTACACCAGTTTGAGCTATTGACATTGTAAGTTGGCGGGGGTATGCCCAGACGTGGGTCCCTTGCTCACTTTGCCACTGGATTCAAGCAAGCCTGGCTGATGACGGCTGAAATGCCAGAAACCGGTCCTAGGATGCTTGTTTCCGGTCCAGGGAAGACATGGCTTGGCAGTTCGGGCTGGACTGTTCCCATGAGGCACAGGGTCAGACTGATTTGCATATGGCCATGTCTGAACTGGGGTGGTGGAGTGAGCTAAAGAATGATGATGGATTAAACCCAGATCAGTTGACTGGGGGTGAGTGTTTGATTGGCTCAAACGTTCCGTCCATCATCCCCTTTTGTATCGCTTTGTCGCCCTAAGTTGGCGGGGGTATGCCCAGACGTGGGTCCCTTGCTCACTTTGCCACTGGATTCAAGCAAGCCTGGCTGATGACGGCTGAAATGCCAGAAACCGGTCCTAGGATGCTTGTTTCCGGTCCAGGGAAGACATGGCTTGGCAGTTCGGGCTGGACTGTTCCCATGAGGCACAGGGTCAGACTGATTTGCATATGGCCATGTCTGAACTGGGGTGGTGGAGTGAGCTAAAGAATGATGATGGATTAAACCCAGATCAGTTGACTGGGGGTGAGTGTTTGATTGGCTCAAACGTTCCGTCCATCATCCCCTTTTGTATCGCTTTGTCGCCCTAAGTTGGCGGGGGTATGCCCAGACGTGGGTCCCTTGCTCACTTTGCCACTGGATTCAAGCAAGCCTGGCTGATGACGGCTGAAATGCCAGAAACCGGTCCTAGGATGCTTGTTTCCGGTCCAGGGAAGACATGGCTTGGCAGTTCGGGCTGGACTGTTCCCATGAGGCACAGGGTCAGACTGATTTGCATATGGCCATGTCTGAACTGGGGTGGTGGAGTGAGCTAAAGAATGATGATGGATTAAACCCAGATCAGTTGACTGGGGGTGAGTGTTTGATTGGCTCAAACGTTCCGTCCATCATCCCCTTTGTATCGCTTTTGTCGCCCTAAGTTGGCGGGGTATGCCCAGACGTGGGTCCCTTGCTCACTTTGCCACTGGATTCAAGCAAGCCTGGCTGATGACGGCTGAAATGCCAGAAACCGGTCCTAGGATGCTTGTTTCCGGTCCAGGGAAGACATGGCTTGGCAGTTCGGGCTGGACTGTTCCCATGAGGCACAGGGTCAGACTGATTTGCATATGGCCATGTCTGAACTGGGGTGGTGGAGTGAGCTAAAGAATGATGATGGATTAAACCCAGATCAGTTGACTGGGGGTGAGTGTTTGATTGGCTCAAACGTTCCGTCCATCATCCCCTTTTGTATCGCTTTTGTCGCCCTAAGTTGGCGGGGGTATGCCCAGACGTGGGTCCCTTGCTCACTTTGCCACTGGATTCAAGCAAGCCTGGCTGATGACGGCTGAAATGCCAGAAACCGGTCCTAGGATGCTTGTTTCCGGTCCAGGGAAGACATGGCTTGGCAGTTCGGGCTGGACTGTTCCCATGAGGCACAGGGTCAGACTGATTTGCATATGGCCATGTCTGAACTGGGGTGGTGGAGTGAGCTAAAGAATGATGATGGATTAAACCCAGATCAGTTGACTGGGGGTGAGTGTTTGATTGGCTCAAACGTTCCGTCCATCATCCCCTTTTGTATCGCTTTGTCGCCCTAAGTTGGCGGGGGTATGCCCAGACGTGGGTCCCTTGCTCACTTTGCCACTGGATTCAAGCAAGCCTGGCTGATGACGGCTGAAATGCCAGAAACCGGTCCTAGGATGCTTGTTTCCGGTCCAGGGAAGACATGGCTTGGCAGTTCGGGCTGGACTGTTCCCATGAGGCACAGGGTCAGACTGATTTGCATATGGCCATGTCTGAACTGGGGTGGTGGAGTGAGCTAAAGAATGATGATGGATTAAACCCAGATCAGTTGACTGGGGGTGAGTGTTTGATTGGCTCAAACGTTCCGTCCATCATCCCCTTTGTATCGCTTTTGTCGCCCTAAGTTGGCGGGGTATGCCCAGACGTGGGTCCCTTGCTCACTTTGCCACTGGATTCAAGCAAGCCTGGCTGATGACGGCTGAAATGCCAGAAACCGGTCCTAGGATGCTTGTTTCCGGTCCAGGGAAGACATGGCTTGGCAGTTCGGGCTGGACTGTTCCCATGAGGCACAGGGTCAGACTGATTTGCATATGGCCATGTCTGAACTGGGGTGGTGGAGTGAGCTAAAGAATGATGATGGATTAAACCCATATCAGTTGACTGGGGGTGAGTGTTTGATTGGCTCAAACGTTCCGTCCATCATCCCCTTTGTATCGCTTTTGTCGCCCCTAAGTTGGCGGGGGTATGCCCAGACGTGGGTCCCTTGCTCACTTTGCCACTGGATTCAAGCAAGCCTGGCTGATGACGGCTGAAATGCCAGAAACCGGTCCTAGGATGCTTGTTTCCGGTCCAGGGAAGACATGGCTTGGCAGTTCGGGCTGGACTGTTCCCATGAGGCACAGGGTCAGACTGATTTGCATATGGCCATGTCTGAACTGGGGTGGTGGAGTGAGCTAAAGAATGATGATGGATTAAACCCAGATCAGTTGACTGGGGGTGAGTGTTTGATTGGCTCAAACGTTCCGTCCATCATCCCCTTTGTATCGCTTTGTCGCCCTAAGTTGGCGGGGGTATGCCCAGACGTGGGTCCCTTGCTCACTTTGCCACTGGATTCAAGCAAGCCTGGCTGATGACGGCTGAAATGCCAGAAACCGGTCCTAGGATGCTTGTTTCCGGTCCAGGGAAGACATGGCTTGGCAGTTCGGGCTGGACTGTTCCCATGAGGCACAGGGTCAGACTGATTTGCATATGGCCATGTCTGAACTGGGGTGGTGGAGTGAGCTAAAGAATGATGATGGATTAAACCCAGATCAGTTGACTGGGGGTGAGTGTTTGATTGGCTCAAACGCTCCGTCCATCATCCCCTTTGTATCGCTTTTGTCGCCCTAAGTTGGCGGGGGTATGCCCAGACGTGGGTCCCTTGCTCACTTTGCCACTGGATTCAAGCAAGCCTGGCTGATGACGGCTGAAATGCCAGAAACCGGTCCTAGGATGCTTGTTTCCGGTCCAGGGAAGACATGGCTTGGCAGTTCGGGCTGGACTGTTCCCATGAGGCACAGGGTCAGACTGATTTGCATATGGCCATGTCTGAACTGGGGTGGTGGAGTGAGCTAAAGAATGATGATGGATTAAACCCAGATCAGTTGACTGGGGGTGAGTGTTTGATTGGCTCAAACGCTCCGTCCATCATCCCCTTTTGTATCGCTTTTGTCGCCCTAAGTTGGCGGGGGTATGCCCAGACGTGGGTCCCTTGCTCACTTTGCCACTGGATTCAAGCAAGCCTGGCTGATGACGGCTGAAATGCCAGAAACCGGTCCTAGGATGCTTGTTTCCGGTCCAGGGAAGACATGGCTTGGCAGTTCGGGCTGGACTGTTCCCATGAGGCACAGGGTCAGACTGATTTGCATATGGCCATGTCTGAACTGGGGTGGTGGAGTGAGCTAAAGAATGATGATGGATTAAACCCAGATCAGTTGACTGGGGGTGAGTGTTTGATTGGCTCAAACGTTCCGTCCATCATCCCCTTTGTATCGCTTTTGTCGCCCTAAGTTGGCGGGGGTATGCCCAGACGTGGGTCCCTTGCTCACTTTGCCACTGGATTCAAGCAAGCCTGGCTGATGACGGCTGAAATGCCAGAAACCGGTCCTAGGATGCTTGTTTCCGGTCCAGGGAAGACATGGCTTGGCAGTTCGGGCTGGACTGTTCCCATGAGGCACAGGGTCAGACTGATTTGCATATGGCCATGTCTGAACTGGGGTGGTGGAGTGAGCTAAAGAATGATGATGGATTAAACCCAGATCAGTTGACTGGGGGTGAGTGTTTGATTGGCTCAAACGTTCCGTCCATCATCCCCTTTTGTATCGCTTTTGTCGCCCTAAGTTGGCGGGGGTATGCCCAGACGTGGGTCCCTTGCTCACTTTGCCACTGGATTCAAGCAAGCCTGGCTGATGACGGCTGAAATGCCAGAAACCGGTCCTAGGATGCTTGTTTCCAGTCCAGGGAAGACATGGCTTGGCAGTTCGGGCTGGACTGTTCCCATGAGGCACAGGGTCAGACTGATTTGCATATTGCCATGTCTGAACTGGGGTGGTGGAGTGAGCTAAAGAATGATGATGGATTAAACCCAGATCAGTTGACTGGGGGTGAGTGTTTGATTGGCTCAAACGCTCCGTCCATCATCCCCTTTGTATCGCTTTTGTCGCCTCTAAGTTGGCGGGGGTATGCCCAGACGTGGGTCCCTTGCTCACTTTGCCACTGGATTCAAGCAAGCCTGGCTGATGACGGCTGAAATGCCAGAAACCGGTCCTAGGATGCTTGTTTCCGGTCCAGGGAAGACATGGCTTGGCAGTTCGGGCTGGACTGTTCCCATGAGGCACAGGGTCAGACTGATTTGCATATGGCCATGTCTGAACTGGGGTGGTGGAGTGAGCTAAAGAATGATGATGGATTAAACCCAGATCAGTTGACTGGGGGTGAGTGTTTGATTGGCTCAAACGTTCCGTCCATCATCCCCTTTTGTATCGCTTTTGTCGCCCTAAGTTGGCGGGGGTATGCCCAGACGTGGGTCCCTTGCTCACTTTGCCACTGGATTCAAGCAAGCCTGGCTGATGACGGCTGAAATGCCAGAAACCGGTCCTAGGATGCTTGTTTCCGGTCCAGGGAAGACATGGCTTGGCAGTTCGGGCTGGACTGTTCCCATGAGGCACAGGGTCAGACTGATTTGCATATGGCCATGTCTGAACTGGGGTGGTGGAGTGAGCTAAAGAATGATGATGGATTAAACCCAGATCAGTTGACTGGGGGTGAGTGTTTGATTGGCTCAAACGCTCCGTCCATCATCCCCTTTGTATCGCTTTGTCGCCCTAAGTTGGCGGGGTATGCCCAGACGTGGGTCCCTTGCTCACTTTGCCACTGGATTCAAGCAAGCCTGGCTGATGACGGCTGAAATGCCAGAAACCGGTCCTAGGATGCTTGTTTCCGGTCCAGGGAAGACATGGCTTGGCAGTTCGGGCTGGACTGTTCCCATGAGGCACAGGGTCAGACTGATTTGCATATGGCCATGTCTGAACTGGGGTGGTGGAGTGAGCTAAAGAATGATGATGGATTAAACCCAGATCAGTTGACTGGGGGTGAGTGTTTGATTGGCTCAAACGTTCCGTCCATCATCCCCTTTGTATCGCTTTTATCTCACCTATATCTGCAGTGATAGTGATCTCACACCTATATCTGAAGTAATATCTGCAGTGATAGTGATCTCACACCTATATCTGCAGTGATAGTGATCTCACACCAATATCTACAGCGATAGTGATCTCACACCTATATCTGCAGTGATCGTGATCTCACACCTATATCTGCAGTGATGTGTGGAGAGGTGTGGTGCAGCGGCCAGGGCAGCTGACTTCGGAGTACAGGGTTCACGGTTCGATCCCCGGCTCCGGCGGCAGCTCAGCTCAGCACCATGTGACTCTGGGCAATAGCTCACTTAATTTCCACGACGGCCCCCAGCGCCTTGAGACCCGTAAGGGTGAGTAGCTGCGCTATATAAAAACGGACTTACTTACTTACACCTTTTTACTGTTAGCACATCACTACAGCAAGGCCAAGCGAAAGGAGCCCCTTGGGCGTGAAGGGGCGTCTTGAGACCTCAATAAACAACAAAGTAAGGCTGGACTCTGGTGTTGAGCAGTGACTGGTTGAAGAGTTGAAGGGAGCCTCGGCGGCTGGCAGAGGGGGGAAGATGGTGCACACGTGTGCTCTGGAGGCAGATGGGGGAGATGGTGTATGTATATCAGCACAGAAATCTGTTTAAACTAAACATTAGATTTAGGGTGAGGAAAAATACAGTAGCGTGAACGTTTTATTTCGGTGTAGACTGCGCGCGGTGCTGTTTTGTAATGTCGTCACTGGCAGACAATCCCATTTAGAAAGAAAAAAAAACAGACTTCGGAAACATGATCCGTCACTACACGCCTCCTTTAGATAAGAAATACCCTCACGACAGCCGTTAAGCAAACAATCCAGTCCGGATGGGCCGTCCCAAAAGGAGACAGGGCGGTAACAAAGAAGCCTCATTTTCAATCGGAGGCCACCGTTTAGCATAAACGATGACGCCAGCCAATGAAAATGATGGGCGGGGCTTCAAGTCCCCTTCTGAAATCTCCTCTACCACAATATAGGTCTCGCAGAGCGAGCAGCGCATGCGCGCTGCAACGCTAGGCGAGACCTAAAAACGGCCTCCAGGTAAAAATCTCATTCCGTATACATAACTAGATGAAATTACAATACAAAAGTTTTACAAAATATTTGTAGTGCATAATTCCAATTGAGTATGAGAACTACTTATTAACCCCAGCTTCAAATGTTTCAAGTAAAATACTGCCACTTAAATTACCAGAGGACTGATCTTGGCACTAGAGCTAAGGATGACTATTGTCATCTCAGGATGCTCATCCTGAAGGCGATGGGGTCCCTCCTTCTGCTCTGTATGAACTCATTCATCGCTCGGGACCCAGGGGCACTGTGAATTTAAACAGATCTGAAGAAAGAGAAAGCAGAAGACCACCAGCAGCTCCATCTACATGTCCGATTTCTCCATCAGTTGTAGGATTTGGCCCTGCATGATCTCTAGCTCTATCGTGGTTACAGCACAATCTGGTGCATCTAAATCACTGAGTTCTAGAAACTCATCTTGCCTAAAGT
Organism: Calotriton arnoldi; assembly: GCA_963921515.1. NCBI lineage: Eukaryota > Metazoa > Chordata > Amphibia > Caudata > Salamandridae > Calotriton > Calotriton arnoldi. The sequence continues at coordinate 907,873 of CAWUFW010007382.1, forward strand.
CCACCTACAGCACCTGCCTGGAGCAAACAAAGATGTGCCAGATTGCAACTTACTCAAACAAAAAGGGTGTGCAAAATTGGCTGTGTGTCGCGCAGACCATGTTCCCATATAACTAATTTTCACATAATCGCGTGTTACATCGTCAATTCTACAGCACTTTCTTTCCGAGACCCAAAGCACTTTGACTATTTAAATTCCTCAATTGCAGTTTGACGAGGATTTAATTCTAGAGTATTAGCCATTCTTTCACCACAAATTAGTTGAAATACACCAAAAGGTCGTCCAATTGTACCTGGCGTCACCATGTTTGAAAGAGGCTAAATCTAAAGGCATACAGGTGGCATTAGTGTCACTAAGGGAGAAGATGTAATGCAAGCATAGCTGCATCGGCTGATAAATGACAGCCCCCAATGCAGGGCTATTGGAATTATGTGACATTGGAGGACTAAATTATACAGCCGAGTTGACTAAATTAAGATGCAATATTATGCGGCATAATGCAGCACATTTTGTGACAGTGTCACAACATTATTTTGTCATTTTTACGCGTCAGTGTTTGGGTAAAGGAATCACCTCATTACTATGAAAGGTGACCATCAACCTATGTGAAGAACCTTCCACTGTGCAGCAACAGGTGTTGCAACATTTTAGTAACTTTTGATCCATTTGAGCTGCAAACATTTCAGTTAAAATCTGCAAATTATGCAGATGATGGCTAGTGTAACAAATGCAGAAAATTCGTAACGATGAGGAAAACGCTGCAGCATCACATCATTCCAAGGCCCTGCCGCCCTAACGTACAGTACAAACCTTCATTATGATAATTAACACACCGACAAACCCTCTTGCTGCTCTAAAGGGGGAGGCACAGGTAAAAGCTGTGGGCAGATAGTTCCTTACTGACGAGCACTGACTTTGTACCTTCTGGCAGATCACAATCTGTAAACAGAGCAACAGCACCACTCAAGGATATATGATCATCACAGAACCTGCCGGCCTGGGGCCAATCAGAGTGATGCGTTTAACAAGTTCAAAAGTAAACTAGCATGAATATCAAACAGCATTAAGGACGAGGGAAGGTTTTTTTATTTTATTAAGTGTGGAATTAACTGTTCTGTGCAGTTCAGAAGAGTATAACCAATCACTACATTCATTTAAGACTCCAAACTCCCTTATTGAGAAACATTACACACCAGAATGAAGGCAGACAGCAGCTGCGAGTGTGAATATTCTTACATGGAAACACTCACTTTTTGCATACTAACGCTTTCACGTAAAGCTCACAAACATTAATCCTTACAGGAGTTTTACTTTAAACAGCACTTTAATGGCTAAACCCAGACCTCTCTCACAGATAGAGAACAATCAAAAGCTTGCTTTGTCGTGTTTGGCCCATCAGTGCGATGATCGAAAAGCAATGCTGGGCGAGTGAAGGCAACTACAGAACCTCAACAACCCCTGAACCCGTTCGCTGGGCCATTACGGATGTCGTACAAGAAACTCAAGACAAAGATTAAAGCCCAAGTAAACTTTTTTCAGGCAAAGAATGTGTGTGTTGATGAAAGCACGACTTTACACGCACAAATATTTTCATGAAATAAACAAGAAATGGAACCCATAGCTGCACCTCCACACTCCAAATGCCAGGACGTTGTGGAGTGTAGGGGTCGAGCTTTTCCTAAATAGGGCCCGTTGGAAGCCGACATTGTAAAAGTAACAGACCTAAAGGAAGGCACAATTATAAAACATTTTCTAATAACACAAACGAGGCTGATCGCAATGGGTGAATCCAACCAAAAGCCACCCCGGAGAACTTTAAAAGAGTCCTTTAAACGAGAAAGGGGTACAGCATTCTTCTGGAGTTCTGGGGTCGTTTAGGCAGGAATTGGAAATAGTTAAGGTAAGAAAAATGATCGCAATTCCTGCACAATTTGTTGAAGGGAAACCTATAAGGTGACCCCGGCTCCTCCATATACGAAGTTCCTGAATTGAGCTGGAGTCTATGTTTGAGCCCGGACGGTAAACGCAGTTCCTAGGAAAACCACTGACCCCACTGGGCCTCGCTCCTTAGCTAAAGGAAGCTGCACGAGCCCGCCCCTCCAGGAATGCTTTGCAGGCGGCTTGTAACAGCCGATAACGGTCAGAAGGAGCCCATCTCACTCCTAGATGAACTTCGGCCCAGCTCCTTATCGCTGGGCTGCAGATAGGTGCCACCCAAACCTCCCACAGACCGCAGAGTGCCTTCCCACTCTTCCAACAAACCTATATTTACTGCATGCACTGCCCCATTCGAAGGCAGGGTCACGGGCAGGCAGGCGCTCAGGAACAGGGGTGCTATAAGATTTTTCTACTTTCATAGTATCTCTGCTGCTTGCATTGTTCTACCAAACAATGTCTTTTTAGCATGCTGTGCTTTCACCAAGGAGTGTTAATGTTAGCCCATTAGCAATGAGATGTTCCTAATTGCAATTGAAAGGCTATCTCAGACTACTCACTCACTGGGCTGTTTAGCCTTTAATAAAAAAAGGCATAAAGTGAGGAACAAAACTGTATTTTGCATTTCACTATTTTGTCAAGGGCACTATGACATATCGGCCATTCCTCGCTTTTAAGCAAAATCCCAATTGCATTGTGAAGCTTGAATTTTCGCTATTCCACTTTCTTTATAGGTTCAAAGCCCAGGCCTTTAACCCCTTCGCTGCTAGGCCTTTTCCTCCCCTGTGCCAAGCCTTTTTTTGGCTATTTGGGGTAGTTCGTGCTTAGGCCCCTGTAACTTTTTGACCACATAAGGTATCCACGCCAAATTTGCGTCCTTTTCTTCCAACATCATGGGGATTCTAAAGGTTCCCAGGGTTTGTGGATTCCCCTGGAGGGGACCCAGAAATTAGCCAAAATACAGCTAAATTTTGGGTTTTTTTGAAAAATTTGGAAAAAAGGGCTACACATGAAAGCGTCTGTTTTTTCCCCTGCAAATGGTATCAACAAAGGGGTTGTGGTGCTGAAATCACCATCTTCCCAGCTTTCAGGGACAAGCAGACTTTTGTCAGAAAACCAAAATATTTTACACATTTTTGGCATTTTTCTGGGACATAGCCTATTTTTGCTATTTTTTGTGCTTTCAACCTCCTTCTCGTTAATGGTAGAAAAAGAGTTTTTTTTTTTTTTTTTTTTTACAAAGTTTGAGGTTTGCAAGGGATTCTGGGTAACAGAACCTGGTGAGAGCCAGACAAGTCACCCCATCCTGTATTCCCCTGGGTGTCTAGTTTTCAAAAATGTATAGGTTTGCTGGGTTTCCCTAGGTGCCGGCAGAGCTAGGGTTCAAAATCTACAGCTAGGCACTTTGCAAAAAAAGGGTCAGTTTTGACTGAGAAAATGTGGTGTGTCCACGTTGCGTTTTGGGCCGTTTCCTGTCGCGGGCAGAAGGCCTACCCACACAAGTGAGGTACCATTTTTCTCGGAAGACTTTGAGGAATGCGGGGTGGGTGGAATTTTGTGGCTCCACGCAGATCCCAGAACTTTCCATCACAGAAATGTGAGGAAAATTTGTTTTTTTCAACTAAGTTTGAGGTTTGCAAAGGATTCTGGGTAACAGAACCTGGTGAGAGGCACACAAGTCACCTCATCCTGGATTCCCTTGGCGTCTAGTTTTTAAAAATGTACAGGTTTGCTAGGTTTTCCTATGTGCCGGCTGCGCTAGGGCCCAAAGTCACATTGCTAAAAACAAGTCTGTGCCTAGTGGGCTTTCTGCCGCCCTGGGGGGGATTGGGGGGGGGGGTGGTTTGCCCCGATATGTCCCCGAGGGGGGCAGAAAGACTCTGGCTATTTTTTTATGAGGGTGGGGGCATTGGTATGCCCATTCTGGGCAGCCCCCACCCCCACGCATAAAAAAAGCCAGCGTAATCGCTGGCGCCTAGTGGGCCTTCTGCAGAAAGACTGGAATTTTTCGGGGGTATTGTCATGCCCATTTTGGGCAGCCCCCACCCCTACATGAATACAAAAAAAAAAAACCTGGTTTCTAGTGGGCTTTCTGCCCCCCGGGGGGGGAGGGGGGCAGATTGGGGGCTACTGCCCCCATCGACTAATTTTTGCGGGAGGGGGTGGGGGCATTGGCATGCCCATCTTGGGCAGCCCCAACCCCTAATTCAAATTGGCAAAAAAAATCCCTGGCGTCTGGTGGGCTTTTTGCCCCCCCGAGGGGGGCAGAAAGGCTGTCATTTTTGCCGGGGGGGCATTGGCATGCCCGTTTTGGGCAGCCCCCACCCCTAATTGTACTTGCCCAAAAAAGTCCCTGGGTTCTAGTGGGCTTTCTGCCGCTCCCGGGGGCAGAAAGACTAAATTGTTGCAGGGGGAGTGGGGGCATTGGCATGCCCGCTTTGGGCAGCCCCCACCCTAATACAAATTGCCCCAAAAATCCCTGGCATCTAGTGGGCTTTGCCCCCGGGGCAGATTGTGGGCTACTGCTCCCATCTGCCCCCAGGGGGCAGAAAGGCTGTAATTTTGACAGGGGGGTGGGGGCATTGGCATGCCAGTTTTGGGCAGCCCCCACCCTAAAACAAATTGCCCTAAAAAAATCCCTGGCGTCTAGTGGGCTTTTTGCCCCCACGGGGGGGGGCAGAAAGACTGAATATGCCCAATTTGTTTGGGTGGGGGGGGAGCAAACGTCCTTGCCCAAGGGGCCGCTCCCCCCTCCTTGGTGTCTAGTGGTGGACTCCTGCTTGGGGATCGCCCTCCTGGGACGATCCCCAAGCAGGGATCCACTGGGGCGGGTACTCATTGGAAAGGGAGATTCTCCCTTTCCAATGATACCTCTCCTGTCTTTCTACGTGCTCAGGGGGCTGAGATAGCCCCCTGAGCACATAGAAAGTGATACTGAAATTTCGGTTTCTATGAAATGACGTCAGCACGACGTGCGCGCTGATCTTCATTTCCTAGAAACCACGGGGGGGCCTCGGGAGCTGGGGAAGCATCCCTCTGGTGCCTGCACCAGAGGGATTTCCTGTGTAATGGCGTCGGACGCGCGGGAGCCGTCCGACGCACATTAGCACTTATGTGTCGGACGGCTCCCGTGCGTCCGACGGATGCAAGGGGTTAAGTGGGCCGGGTCCTGCCAGTGCTGAGCACTGGCAATTCTAAAAAACAGGTGCTGAGACTTGTCTCTATCGGGTTCTCCGTTTTTGCCATCACCCTCAGGGTGAAAAAAAAATCTTAACTCTGCAGCAGTGCCACCCTTCACTGCCTTTGAGGTAACTTCAAAGAGACTAGTTTTAGTTCTTTCACAGTCCCATCAATTCAAAACTGAAGCATTTTCAATGTTCTATACAAGGAAGCCATAATTGTGGTTTATTTATCATAGGCAACTAGCAACCACTGACAAAGCCAATAGTTCTGGCTTATTGTAGGTGTAAGGTTACTGTTATATATATATATATCTAGATGCAATGACAGAAGCAGCAAAATAGCAGTTAGGCTAAGCACAGATTTTTAGCTTACGTGTTTTTAAGCCACACCCTTAATTAAATCGGCCACGCCCCTTGGAGAGAGACCCCCCCCCCTCCCCCAGTTTTTTTTCTCATTCCACTTAAAGCCCTGTTAAAGCCCCGGAATGCAAAATTATGTTGACTGAAATGCCAGAACGGGCTGAAGGGGTTATACATTATTATATTGAGCCACTTGTCAGGTATGTTTTTAAATGTTACAATGTCATCTGTTTCAGGTCAAAATCTGCTGGTTTCACACATAAAACAAAAGTAAACTCTGCTCACAATTTGTAATGGTTCACTCTTTCATTCATGTCATGTATTAAAACAAGTATTGTCAATGCAAATTGTTTTTCTTTGGAGCATTAAAAAGTTCAGTGCTGAGCTTCACAACACAACAAAGAACAACATGGAGAACAGTAGCAGTGCAGTTTTCCCCAACATAAAGAATAAGTTAAGGACCGGTGGCTGCAGCAGCAGGAACATCACACAATTCTCTCATTCAGTACAGGACATGTACAATACAGGTAGCTAATACACTAAAGAGAGAAGTTAAAGGATCATTGTACTCTCTCCAAAAACACACTAACATATGAAGCACAACAAACCTGGAAGAAAGAGACAAACCTCTAATAGAAATTACCATGCATTCATTTGCTCATATAGGATGATGAAACCCACCTGCCTAGCAAGGTATGGTTCAGCAGAGGTTTCCACAACTAGCACTGTAAACATCCAAGAGTACTACTGTTCATTAATTGTACAGCATCTTAGTTATGGGCTCCCTACTTTTCCTAAGGTGATGTCCCTTACGCCAACATTTATATTTCCCTTTGTTAAACTCTCAGATCTATAAAACAAAAATGGTGGTGCTGGTGTCTCCATGCACAAGAATAAAAAGAGAAGATAGATCAACAGACCCTGCTTCTCTTTTCCATCAACATGTTTTGGCACTCAAATATTGCCCTTTGGGGACAAAAACTCTCGGGACTATAGGCCCATCATATCAATATATAGTGGATAAGTAAGTCCCCGCTGACAGATCATGAAATGCAAGTGCATTCCATGTATACCGTTTTCCTTCTTAAGCAGTGGAGGCACATTTATTCAACAGTAGAAACACTTCTTCACAGAACAGGTATACTTTGGGAAGGACTAGTGCAAGCTTGGCAGGATAGGTAGTGCAGCAGCAGGGTGTGGTTTCCCCATCACAGGACAAAAACAAAGGAGGCAGCTGCAGTGCACGTTTCGCTTCCCAACAGAATTGGTAGAAAATGGCAGTAGCAAAGCAAGCTTCCCACTCTAAAAAAGGCAGCAAATGCAATCTTTTGTTCCCGGCACAACAGATGCAGCAGGACAGGCTAGTACAAGCTTTCATCGCACCCAGAACATGTACAGGTAAGGCATTAGTGACATGCAGCTTAGAGACACATCTCTGGAGCAGGTGCATAACCCATTGAGGGTAATCTATAGGTGTATGAGTGAGTGAATATGCAAGCTCTGACAACATTCTCACTTAGGTGATACTCCAGGTCAACATCCTAAAAGTTCCACATATTGAGAAATAGCCGTTACATCGCAGGTCATTGTTATTTGGAGCAGCCCAGCCAAAGCCTGAGCAGCTCCTGCTCTATACAGACAAACCGGTGACAACCAATTCAAAAGGGTTTGAATGCCCGTGCACCATTTGCTGGGCAATCCCAGGCTCGATTCTGCACCTGTTCAAAATGCTGAGGGCTGCTCGTGGGAGTGTGCACTTTGTGGGACACGTGAGCGAGCAGGATTGAAACTGCCAAACAGGTCGGGCGAAGGTCTTTAAACAGGAGCTGATAAAATCAGAGCAATGACAAATATAAAGCAAATATTGAAAGCAAAGAACTTCTCTTTAAATCCTGTTCGGCGGGGTCAGGTGTGATGACTGGGCCACAAATGCCGCAGGGTGGCATTCTTCTGCTACCACAACCAGCTTCCAGAGGTTGCGTCATCCTGCCCTCACGAACCGGCCAATTAAACCAGATGTACCAGACAAGCCAGCCAATACAGCCGATCTGGCTAGATAGCACAATGTTCTGTCAGGTTGTCTCTCATTTGAACAAGAAAGGGTGTAGAAAGAGTTGTTTTCAATCGCGCAGACCATTGATATAATTTGCTGATAAAAAGGCTTAGCGACTGTGTAGGGGCAGGGATTCGGCACCTACGGTAGAAGTCACAAACCTGGTGCCTGAGAAAGCTGCGACTATAAACCATATTTAACGTTTGGGCAGCTCCTGAAAATGTTCCTCGCAGACTGGACCAAGAGTCTGAAATGGCTAAACAGGGGGCAATACAGTACTCTGGCACCTGCGGGCTTTACCAGAGGTTCGAGAGGAGTAGCAATCCTAGCACGAAAGTCACCTCCCTTCAGGGTTATACGAAAATGGGAAGACCCAGATGGTACCTATGTGGCGGTTCAGGGTGTCTGGAACCATACCTCATGGTTATTGGTTAGCGTATATGCTCCCCCACGTCTCCAGCAACGCACGTTAGACAAGGTAACTGCAATCCTTTTACAGGCAGGCCCTGCCACACATCATTGGGGGTGATTTCAATGACGTAAGTGACCTCTCCCTGGCCCGGAGTGGGACTGGCGAGGCCACTGCGCTGGCAAGATTTCAGCTGACCCTAGGGCTAACTGACCTATGGAGAAGTCGACACCCATTTAGACGTGCATATTCATACTTCTCTGGAGCCCATAGGGTGTTCTCAAGGTTGGACTATTTATTTGCCCCAGCTGGAGAACTTAACCATGTAGAAGAAGTGGAATACTTGGCTAGAGGTATATCTGACCACTCACCGCTCTATTTGAAAGTGGGGACACAAAGGGGCGGGCATAGGGCCTCCTGGAAGTTGAATGCATGGGCCCTGAAGGATCCACAAGTAGCCAAAGAAATTAAAGTAGAAATAGAACTTTATTTTCGGGAAAATGATGGCTCGGTTCAATCGACCATCACACTCTGGGAAGCTTTCAAAGCAGTGTTACGTGATAGAGCACAAAATATCATTGCACATCAGAAGAGACGCGAAACTCAAGTACTCCTGTCTTTAGAACGCAAACTACTTGAACTCGAGAACAAAGGGGCCCCTGCATTAGACTCGCACATCCTCCGCCAGATTGACATCACTAGGCGAGACTATCAAGCGTTGGCTACCAGGGAAGTGCGTTCGCACCAGCTTGCAACACAACATCGATTATATGAAACTGGGGATAGAACGGGTAAATTACTGGCATGGTTGGGAACAAAGGAACAAGAATCTAGGTGGGTTACCTCCATTAGGGAGGCAGACAAATCTTACACTACGCCACAAGATATAGCCGGGGCCTTTGCCCGATTCTATACCACACTTTATGCAACCCAAACAGGTGTGCGATACACAAATATGCAAGTATCTTGAAGACATTGAACTTCCTCGTCTCTCCTCGGAGGAGAAAGAGGCTCTTGATATAGAAATCACACTGGAAGAGGTGTCAGAAGCCATTAATAGGTTGAAGCTGGGGAAAGCCCCGGGTCCCAACGGCCTCCCAGGAGAATTCTTTAAAAAAACATACCTCTCTTCTGGCGCTGCATCTACTTAAGATGTTCAAGGAATCTAAAGAGGAAGGGTTACTCCCTGCCGATCTCAGAGAGGCGACTGTAGTGGTGATTCACAAGGCCGGGAAACCCCCAGATGATTGTGGCTCTTACCGCCCTATATCCTTGTTGAACATTGAAACTAAAATCCTAGCCACCATCCTTGCTACACGCCTCATAAGGGTGATTACATCACTGGTTCAGGACGATCAATCTGGCTTTATGCCGAAGCATGCCACTCGTTACAATTTACGCAGGCTGGCCAACTGGATGGATGCCACTCGAGAGTGGGAAACGGCACACTTACTGCTATCCCTAGACGCTGAAAAAGCGTTTGACACCATTCATTGGCCCTTTATGAGGTATGTTCTGGAGAAATTCGGATTCGGGCCAAGTTTCCGAGATTGGGTAGCGCTGCTTTATACGAAACCCGTGGCTAGGGCCCGGGTCAATGGGGCTCTCTCTGAACCTTGGCCAATACAACGGGAACTAGACAGGATGTCCCCTTTCCCCATTACTTTTGCCCTTATTTTGGAACCCCTTGCCTGTGTTATTAGAACTACCCCCGGATTAGGTGGGTTCGTAGACGGTGCCAAAATGCTCAAGGAGGAACGCATATCTTTATATGCAGATGATATATTATTGTATGTGACCGACCCTAGTGTGACCCTCCCCCAAATCTTGCAGATTTTTGAGGTATACGGGAAACATGCGGGATATAAAATCAATTGGAGTAAATCCACATTATACCCAATTGGGGGGGCGGTGGAACCACAGGGGTTCCCTGACTGTCTACGTTGGTCAACGGAAGGCTTCACATATCTTGGCCTTTATATTACCACTGATGTTGCTGAAAGCCTGGCACGTAATGTTAAGAGAGTTATCCTCAATTTTCAAGAGGACGTTAAGAGGTGGCGCAAACTCCCCCTAACTATTATGGGAAGGGCCGCCATGTATAAAATGATTACGCTTCCCCAGCTGCTCTATGTGCTGCAAAATATTTATCATAAAATCCCAGACACATTGTTCAATCAAATAGACAGGGAGGTACGCTTGCTTCTATGGGACGGGGCCTACCCACGAGTGGCACTCCAAACCTTGCAAAGAAGTGCATATAATGGTGGTCTGGCCCTCCCAGACATCAGGGCATACTACAGGGCATCCCACCTTATTGTTATTAACGAGTGGATCCATATACAAGGGGATCATTCGACATATAGGCTGGAACGACTACAATTTAGAAATCGTACATATCTCCATTATATATATGGTGGGAAGGGCAGTAGCCAACTACTTCAGGCAACCCGGAGGACATTGGAGGCTTGGAAGCACGCGGAGAGGCAAATGCAATGGGACAAGAAATGTACCAGGGCGACCCCGCTATGGGAAGGGAATAGACTGTCCGAAATAGGGAAGCTTAGAGGTTTTAAAAAAATGGGACCTAATTGGCATTTCCAAGATAGGGGACATTCTAGAAAGGGGGGTGTTGGCCTCGTTTGAGACACTTGAAGACCGATACCAACTTCATGCTAAACAAATTTATGTATATCTTGGTTTAAAACATGCATGGATGGCGGAGGGATTAAAGGGGGAGGCATTACCAGAGTATGCCCCACTAGAGGGTCGCCTACTGCAAGAAGAGATTCCGGCTAAAGCTGTTTCCTACACATATAAAACCTTACTCAATAATATGCCGGATAAGCTTGGTCCACTTCGAACCAAATGGGAGGGGACTACCGGAACATTGGAAGACATAGACTGGGAGGCCGCTCTCATGCACCCACAGGCAATCAAGCTTCGATTACGCCTCATTCAATATAAAATTTTACATAGAACATATTTTGACAGAGCCAGACTCCACAAAATAGGGAGGGCGGATAGTCCGAAATGCCTTAGATGTCATGGGATGGATGGGACTTTCATACATACCCTATGGGAGTGTAGGGAAATCCAGGAATACTGGGGAAAGATCGTGGATGAGCTTAATAGCATACTTGAGGTCCAGATAGAAATGGAGCCAAGTTCCTTCTTTTGGGTATTTCCACAGAGGTAGATATCCCACTGACGTAAAATTACTACTAGCTAACCTGGGACTAGTGGTGGCCAAGCGTGACATAGTGAAATATTGGGGTGTGCAACAAATACCCACACTAAAGGAATGGAGGACATGTTTGGACCTATACATGGTTGCAGAACAGGTGACATACAAAGCTAGGGGCTGCCTGCGGAAATTTAAGAAAATATGGACACCATGGATGAAATATTATGGCTTAGAGTTGGATGGGGAATCAGAGAGCGAGGGTTCATTGTCCGGGAGGCTGAGGGAAGCACCCTGAATGAGGTATATTATGACTAAGGCTCCCTGTTTTCCGTTTTTACTGATTTTTACAGATAAATACAGACAGAAATCATTCATTTTCTTGTCTGTATTTATTTTTAAATGTGGATAAAAACGGAAATTGGGTTGCTTTTTGAGTAATGCCATGACTGCCAGGCCAAAAGATGTGTGGATTGATAGATAAGGGGGTTAAAAAAGAAAGGAATTTTAGCAAAGAGGCTTTAACAGCAGTAGATCTGCACAAGGTTAATACTGAAATTTGCATATTTTCCTATAAGTGCACTGAATTATCTTTTGCGGGTGTTCACAGCACTGAAACCTGGCAGACATTCAAGCATGAGTGAATATTTATCGGTTAAATAAATATGGAAATATACTAATTTCAGCTTAATTTGTCCCCAAAACAAATATGGATAAATACAGATAAAATTAGCAAAAAATAAATACGGATAAATACAGACGGAAATGGCAAAAAAATAAATACCATAAAACCGGGAGCCCTAATTATGACCCACTTGGCGTTGAACAGGAAATGTGTAATTTTGATGTCATGATTTATATACAATTGGATCTTTCATGTCTCTCGCTGTGTAGCCCTGTAGTGGATATTCATTATGAACACTGGCAGGTTGTAGAGCAATTTCAGCCGATCGTGTCAAGTATTCATATTATGTTCTATATGTTATTTAATTGTCAAAACAAAATAAAAAAATATTATTTTTTTTTAAAAAGAGTCTGAAATGGCTACGTGCTAACCGCTAAAATCGTTCAGTAAGACGTGCATAACTTGCAGGATGAGAACTGTTGAATTCGAAACCTGAATTTTAAACACCTTTACGAGTTTTATAAGCTGCAAGCTATACTAAACATGGGCATTCTAACACAAAAACAAATAAAAAACAGACTCCAAATGTAAAGATAAAAGTAGAGTTAAGGTGCATTAAAGCCTGTCATTCTTCAGAGTTCAATAAGCTTAGTACCATTACATTGGTTTGAAGTATCAGGTGCTATAGACAAAGTTAAGGAACAGCAGGAATGTAATATGAAGCGCTATATAAAAAAAATGACTACAAAAGAAAGAAGAGAAGGTTCAAAAGGAGGAGCCATGGGAAGATCCAGATATGGGCTGGTCTGTGTTTTCGCCTTTTTAATGGAAGAACATGGAACCTCAAAATGAAGTGGCTTGTTTTAGACCTGCAGGTTTTAAAGAACGTCAGTTTATGTGCAAGATATTCTGGTGGTCCAAGGTGTGTTGCGTTGCAGGTGAAGCAAGCAAGCCCTAAGTGAAGCCTTTCATTCAAAGGGAGGAAATGCCGGTTCCTCACAAGGTGAGATGATCCAGTGTTCCAGTCTCAACCACAAACCTGTTTGCAATACTTGAGGGGAAGAAATAAGAACTCTGTACACCAGTTAAAGAGAAGCAATGCTCTGTCCAGACGTTAACAAGACCAGGCATGGGGCACCCACACATAAGCATGTTACTGGATGAATGGGGACATGCATACTTACAAATCAGAAGAGCTTCACAGGCTTGGTAAGGTCAAGAGGGGATAAAAAGACGGATGCTTGAGAAGTGTAACCATAGGAGAGGGAAGGTATTAAATTACTTATGGGGTGTATCTATCCAGTAGTGCACTGTTATTTACAGATAGCACATTTTCCATTGAAATGGCCACAAAACTTTCCCACCAACATGTAGTTTTATTGATAAAATTATATAGTGCATAAACAATGTTTGGAAGTTGGGTTTCAGCAAAAATATTTACAATTTGCACATCATCAAGTAAAGTGTTCTGATTTGTTTTGACCCTATAAAAATCTTTTTTTTTTCCACCACAGAATTACAAAAATGTATCTTCATAACTAGTGCAATATACTTGAAATGTTTGAACAGTTCACTTATTAGCCATTTTAGTGTTGTGTTAGAAAGAAAGCCTGAAATCGTACAGCCTTTCATTTCACATGCTTTGCACAGCGTGATTGCCAATATTCTAACTTCAGCCACAGAAAGAAAAGTAAATGTAGGAAGACAAACTGACTTTTGACCTCTGTCTGAAAGCTGAGTAAATGTGAAAAGATAACAAGATTTAAAGGCATCTTTATTGCTCATTCACTTTGTGAGCAAGCAGAACATCTGTTGTCCGCTTGCCAGAATGGGCGAGTAGGCCCTGAAAACAGCTTGTTCTGATTAAACCTGGCTCGCAATAGCGAGTGGGCGGGCAGATTTTTCGAGCTTGCACATGGACTTTTGGCGACAATAGGCATAGAACATTGGGTGAACGTCTGGAGAGATAAATCTCTGATAAGGTTTGAGGTCCTCCGTCAGGAGGATGAGTTGGCCGAAACCAAACATTTTCGCTATATTCAGTTGGGTCATGCGCTGCACATTCGTGAGGGTACAGACCTCTCTGATGCATCACCCTTGGAAGACCGCTTGCTCACTGAACCCATACCTGATAAAGGGGTTTCCACGATTTACCGAAAATTGATAAATAACTCCCCAGACCTTATGGGACCCCTAACAAATGCTTGGACGGAAGACCTAGGCGAAATTGATGGGCTGTGGCTCTCCAGGGTCCCAGGGAAATAGCAAATCGAGCCCGGTTCAGACTAGTCCAACTTCTAATCCTGCAAAGGTCATACTACTCGCGCACTGTTTTACATCGGATTGGGACAGCGGACTTGTTGCAGTGCATTATGGGCTGCACCCAAGAGGGCACCTTCTTCCATATCTTGTGGGGGTGTCCAATGATCGGGGATCCTGGCAAGGAGTGACGGGTGTGATGTCCCTGGTTGTGGCCCTACAGGTGCCTCTTGATGCCAAATGGCTTTTATTAGCGGTGTAGGGGGAGGAGGATTGGCCTTGTCATCAAAAGATTTGGTTGATGATGGCAGTCGGAGTGGCAAAACAATGTCGCAAGAAGATGGGGTGCGAGCCTTCCCCGAGTGTTGCAGAATGGGAGGTGGACCTTGATTGGTGTCAGAGGGCGGAAGAGGTGCTCTATCAAGGCAGGGGCTGCCTCAGAAAGTGGGAGAAGGTGTGGGGAGCCTGGAGAGAGTTCCAGGGCACTGATATGGTGATAAACTGAGGGAACAAAACTTAAGCTGTGCGATTTATTGGATTATGGATATTGTCTAACCTTGTATATCATAAGGCCGTAAAAGCACCAGCGATGTTTCAAGTTCAGTGCCTGTTACTCGCATTGAGTGTTTAATTCAGTGCAGTACTAGATTTTGACTGCTGTGTTTCTCCCCATCCTACACTATATGATGAGCATTTTGTTCAATAAAAAGATTTTTTTTTAAATAAATCACGAGACAACTGGTAGTAAAACACTAGGGATTAAATAATTTCCTCTCTGCAAACACCAACATATACATCAAACTATCTTCCAACATGAGTGGTGTGCGGCAACAAGAGAACAGACAAAGATGAGAATAATTTAAGTTATGTAGTAGCTGTCACTACTCTAACCAGTATGTATCACCAATCTGCCAGTAACTTCACACTCTATTGTCTTAAAAAAGACAAATGCTATTTACAGACCTTTGTTTAATTAGGACTATAACCACGCCCAATAAATGTTTATAGAGTGGGAGAATGCGGTCGAGCTCGGGCTATGCATGGTCTTGTATTATGGAGGGGAGGGGAGGCGACAGACTACACGGGTCAAGGACTCCTTCCTCTGCTGTGAAATGGGAAAACACAATTTGCTTGGGTGGCCTCATCTGTCGTCAGTGGATCTGCAACTCGCAGCATGGTCATAACTTCACAAGGGTGGGCGTTAAAATAGATGGCTATAGTTGGTGGCAGCAGGTGGGACCTTTAAGTGGTAGGAGGCTTCGTCTCGGGCTCTTTTTTTGTGCTCGCATGTTGTGCCGGCCAGCCAGCAACGCTCAAGCCTCCACTAAAATCACCACTCTGGTGAGCGAACTTGCAAGTCTAAACTTAGCTCAGTTATCCAACCAGGAAGCAAACCTCGAGTGCAGGCATGTTGGTTTTTTAGGTCTGGCCTGAGCCAGCGCATGCGCTGCTCTGGCGAGAGTTTTAGTAAGCGGGTTTTGGAAGTGCAAACAGCAGTGGCTTTTGCTGGCGACCAGCTTGCGTTCACGCGAGCGTGCACGCGCGATCAGGCGCCATATGGCTTCCCTCGCCATCTGGCTTCTCACCCTGATAACTCGCAGCGGCTTTTATCGCTCGCAATTTACTTTCACGGCCGCGCGGCGAATGCTTGTTTTCTATGTTCTTCTTACTTGCTGTTATAAATATGCCGAGACACTGCGTTTCAGTCATGCAATGAGCTTGCTTTCTTTCTTTTCACATTGCGCAAACTCCACCCGAAGGCATCGGAGTGCCTTACACAAGAACCAGTTGCACTACAGATGGTATATACTTTCCAAAACCACAGCGTAAAAATGTGTAGTAATCCGTGAGTTGAAGTCTACCATAGCAAGGAAGCTGTTCTACCGCGCAAGAGTGGCTATTACACACCTCAATGTGAACTTCACTTTCCTTTTATAATACTTTTAATTTCCTGCACGTGCATCGTGCTTCTTCTGCTTTACTCTCTGCCATGAGCCGATTGGTCGAGACCCTGATTATGCATATTTTTCTGCTCTACAACTGTTTGGCTGATTGTCACACTCTGACGTCAGGCTGTTGCCGAGGCATGGAAGGAAAGACCAGAGGGATGCCACAGGCTCCAATTGGTGGCACATAAAGCTTGACCTCCGATGAGAATTATGGTGCTCGCAACGTCCAATCAACACTGGAGCGCATGGCTGCAAAAACAGGCAGCCGAGAGGCCAATGGAATAGCAATAGGCAAGTTTTTGCTGTTGAATGGTGTTTAGTATGTGTAATCAGGAACACTACACATTTAGGGGTTGGGGCGCGGGCAGCCAAGACGGGAAGGGACGAGTGTTCTATATGATTCCTTGCTCTGTAACGTAGCCCGAACACTAGAAGGGTCCCTTGTCAGTTGTGTTGTGGTTTAGAGAATGAGTCACAACTTGGAAGACACGCCAAGCCAGACCTGCATATTGCACCACAGAGTAACCTTCACCAATCCACTGTCAAAAGGGCGACCTCTGTTCACAGGCACGGAGAGATTAAGTGATTTGCCCAGAATCGCAGTATGTTGAGCCTCCCGCCGAGACTCCAACCCGGTTCCCCAGCTTCAAGGTCGGCTGTGGTGTAAAACGGCCAGCCTGCAGATAAGCGTGATTTATTGTCTGTAAAACAGACTCTTCTGATTGCCACCCACCAACCTCGATAATAACACAGTAAGCAGCATATGTAGTAGGAGCTGCCTGCTGAATGAATATTCAGCATATGAACATTGACAAAGCCAATAGATTTTGTATAAGCGAAACCTATCGGCTTTGCCAATGCTTGTTTGATTAAGGAGGCGGACTCTTGGTTCGGTGATACAGCTATATATATTTTTATTTTACTTGTACTAAACCTACTCACAAGGAGTGAATACTGCTACAATATTTTACACATACTCCAATATTTAAGTAATTGCATGCTATTATAGAAGCCTTCATCTACTTAATATTATCCATTTTTTTAATTAAATAATATATTATCAGTTTGTGTGAAATAGTCAATTTTAATCCATAGCATATTACACGATTTTGACTTTTTTAACCGGGTATCTTAGGGATTACGCATTCTTTTATTAAATTGCACATAAAATATCCCGCTTGAAAATGGCTAATCTTTGAGGGGAAATCGGCAGTTGTCTTTACTCTGAGCTCAGTGACGTTTTACGGCAGCTCCGACTTATAACTTTTGACACACACAATTACTTTTCAAGTGTTGCAGTTTCTGATGAACGGTCGTGTATCACTGTTTTAGTTGTTTGGCTTGAGACAATACCTCCTTCGGTATATATAACAAGCATTGGCATAGCCAATAGGTCTCGCTTTGGGACCTTATAAGTATTTAGTTTTGCAGCACAATATCCTTGGTGCAACAACATCAGCTGTTGCATGGCTAAACCTTGAACCTTATAAGTGTTTAGCCATGCAACAGTTGATGTTGTTGCACCAAGGATATTGTGCTGCATAACTAAATACTTATAAGGTCCCAAAAGCGAGACCTATTGGCTATGCCAATGCTTGTTTATAGTTGCCATCAAGAGGGAGCAGGACACTATGGGGCCGATTCCGATCTCGGCCGGTAGGGCTCCGAATCGGATTCGGCTTTACCGGATCCGATTCGGAGCCCTGTTTCCCGACCGAACCGTACGCGGGTCCGGCCGAGCGAGTACGATGCGAAATCGCCGACCGACTCGTCCGGGCGTCCCGACCGCTCCGACCGACTCGCTCCCGGCTCGAACCGCTCCGACCGACTCGCTCGGACTCCGACTCGCACCGCGCAATGGAGACGTTTCCCGGCCGGGTAAGTACGATGCGCGCCGCGAGCAGTCCGACCGAGCCGCGCACTCCGGCTCGTAAGAGCTGTCGGAGCCGTACTTTGGGGGTCCGTGTCGGACCCCCTGTACGCGTAGCCGCGCGAGTCGCACACAGGGGGACCCATGGGTCCCCCTACCTGTGCGTGTACGGCGCGACCGCTTCGCCGCGCACCCGCTGTAGGGGGCGCCTTGTCCGACTCCGCACCCATTGAGTCAATGGGAGCCCGCGTACGCGTTGTACGACCGGCTCCCATTGACTTCAATGGGAGTCCGACCGACTCGAGTCCGATAACATACGGACGCATCGTACTCGTTCGGTCGGACTGCACGGGTCCGATTCGGTCGGAAATCTCTCCGGGTCCGGCTCGGTCGGAGAAATTTCCGGCCCGAATCGGAATCGACCCCTATGTAGGAGCTCATCAAGTGTGACGGAAGAGTAGAAGTGAAAAAATAGTGCTACACTGACAACTGGGAAAGTCTTGGCTCTGAGCAGGCAGAAAAAATATAGAGAAATGGATGAAACGTGAAGAAAATGTTGTAGTCCGTCAGAAGAGAACACACAAAGAACGTACTCTTTCTTGTGAAAAACAAAGGATGATGAACAAAAAAAATCTAATATTTGATTAGATTTTAAAATCCTGCCAACCGACAGCAATTTAAGACCAAAAAAAAAAAAAACACAACCATGCAATCCTTTAGCAACGTCAATAAAAAAAGGAGCAAAACTCTACAGTTTAGCCACCACACAATAAATGTATTTAGTCAGAAGGACAAATCAATACTAAATTTAGTGAGCTGATGGCCGCAAGAGCACTCACAGTTTAAATGGAGTAAATCACTTATTTATCAGAGTGGAGTGCGGGTACTGTTCAAAACCTTTTGGTGGCTATTTTAAATAACACTCCGGTGAAATGTACTGTTTTATGCTACAGTGTTGAACACTGCAATACAAATATCGACGACCAATTTAAAACAACATTACAATATAGAAAGCACAGGGTGTGCCTGGCACACCTGAACTGCTGCCCACTACTGCAGGCAAGACAGCCAAGGGTGGGGTTTGGTGTCCTTAGTATCGCATTAGGGAGTCCACCCTGAATTAGGAGCTGCGCCCACACTTGGAGGGAAGTAACAACACTCAGGACCGAAAGAAGAATTGTCCCCAACAGCTGTCTCGCTACATCTGCAAAAACCTCTAAGGAACATAAATTACATAGGCCTGGAAGACCGTTTTGCTGAAAGCAACTGCAGATAGCGCATCATTGAGAAGATTACACTCTAAGAACCCAGCTTGAATCTGTAGGCTTCTGCGATCTGTATTATTTTGAGCCATGCAATGTCCAAAGCATGATTCTGTATAGAATGTCTAGCTGTAGACAATCTCATGATACACCGGCAGGACCTATGGATTTAAATTTTTGTACCAGATAGGAATGCTACCCACAGAGCACACGTGGTAACAAAAATCCCTCCTTCAAAAAAAAAAATTTACAAGCAGAATTGGTTACAACGTAGTACAGCATGTTCACGTCCCTGATCCAATCACAGAGAAACCAGGCACATAGAAAGAAAGAACAACCAATTTGGGTCTTTGCTTTCCAATTTGCTACTCAACATCCGAAACAGCATTTATCTGACACAAACCCTTTGCCAGTCAATTGCATCTGCCCCAGGGCACCATCAAATTGATTTCACCAGATCGTATATAAAAGCAGCCTCGGAGGGTGCAATGAAATTCAACGCCGTGACCCAGACCCAGGGAAGAGGGGGAAAAAAAAATACACAAACCACACAATGATTTCTCACATTTATTTTGTTGGAGAACCTACTTCATTAGCTTCACGTATTACTGACAAATCAAGAAGTAGCAGCAGCAAGCAATAAAGGAGGTCACTGTAGGAGCTATCAGAGCAATGATGCCACCCGAACTCATAGTGTACTCCACTTTGAGGATGGTGGACAGCTCAGTTTGACCTCTTGGGTCAATGAAATATAGTATGTTCTTATTAGAAAGCATCATACACATTTCTGCAACCATGCTCTTGAGATCTTAACCAATAAGTTGCAGGATGTCGTACTCACGAGACTGCTCTAAACAGTCTGCCATTTTATCTCAATACATTTCAAGCCAATGCTATCTGAAAGGACTTCCCAGTTGACAGTCAATTTAATGAAAAAAATATATAGAATTATAGATGGGTAACAGTGAATTATGGGGACCGACATTTTCTGAGTAACATCAAATAGACAATGAGATCAAAGCTCGACTTGTCTAGGTCACTCAGAACCCCTTGATGCAAAATATCACTAATTCAATGCTTACCCATCTATAATTTTATGTATGTATGGCCCCCAAAATCATCTGCCCATGCCTTCAACTACTGCGCAGGGAAAGAGGATAATGGGTAAGCTATTGATGGAGCAAAGTAAATAAGAAAATTTTGAACCCCCTAAATATTAATACTAATAATTAATTCTATTGTTTGGAAACTAATCAACAGTTTACGTCTTTATAGACATCTTCTATATGGGATAATCGCAAAATCATGACTAAAAGATAACCTACTAACGCTTGTCTAAGTGATGTAATAATAGCATAATAGTTTGCGTACTAATTAAAATAACGTTGCATGATTTGTGCTATGTAGTAAATCGTATTGTGGCAAAAGTATGCGGATGGTAAGTAAGCATAGCCTTATATGTCGCTTTTGCTAGGTAACACCTAATTGGGGTACGTAGAATGACGGGTGCGAAACGAAAAGGCTTATTTTCTTTGTTTTGATTATGATTGTGTTTGTTTTCATAATAGTTCGTACGGGCCTGCTAGGCCGCACTGTAAAAATGGCTGCAGAGGCAGATGAGCTAAAGTGCGCAAGTGCAAAATGGCTTCCAATTGGGAGAGAGCTGTTGCCAAATGACACGTAATCCGAAAGTAGAGCCCAGAATGAAAAGACCAAGGTCACCATGACCTGACACCAGAATGAGTGCCAAAAAGGGGACGTAGCGAGAAAATGCATGGGAACCAGAGATGCGACTGTGAATTAACAATGAACTGTTTTAATAAAGATACAAGAAAAGTTACAAATAAGAACTTGTCAATCGGATTGGTAATGTCCTAAAACCGTGTGAAAGGACGAAAATTATAAACATTGTCGGAACTGGTTTGAACAAGGAGGGCAATGAGGAGATGCTTGCCACCCCCCCAATGGACCAATTAGTGTGAATCTCGCCCCCAAAGATTGAAATATTTCTGTTTAGTAAGCCAGTTTAGGGTATAAGAGGACCTACTCTTAAGTAGGAGGAGCGCTATTCATACATAATTTTTGAGCACAGAACTTTGACGCTGGAGAAAATCGCTGCTATTTTTCTTTAGGCCATTTTCTTTAAATTTAATTAATCTTTTTGCTTTTTAATCTGACTGGGAAGAAAGGAGATCGATGCGGGAAACCTGTATAGGTGGTCCGTTGAGGAGGCCTGTTTAGTGGGACAGTCAGTCAGATTTTGGGAATGCTATGCTGTGATCTGCTGTGACAAACTTTATTTTTTCCATCCAAAAGGGTATGCATTAATTCTCTGAACTTTATTCTTGCAATGATAATAAATGTATTAACTGATTAATAAAATGGAGATTTCTTTATGCATTTAATTGATTAGATAAACTTTATTATAATTACAATTTCGAGTCTGTGATTCTTTAGCTCAATGATAAATGCAAATGTTTAATAGGTTAAAGTGATTGATTGAGCTGGTCTTAATCACCATCAACTGATTCCTACTAGTTGGTCCATCGACCAATGAACGGAATGCCTTTTGATGTTTTTAGAAATTGACAGGATTACAATCTAAAAATGTATGATGCTTAAACAGTTATCTTGTCAACAGTAAAAAGGTATCCGGTTCCCTTCCAGCATTTCATCATAGTTTTCTCTCCTAGGTAGTAGTGGATGAAATCCAGGGAATATTTGAGTGAGTGAATGTATATGCGGTGTTATGGGCCCCACCGTCATATTGGTATAGTTGTGGAAAATAAAGGAGTGTTTCCGACCTGGATGTTATGTCCATAGGAGGGAAAAATATATTAGTCGCGCTGGATCAGATTTCTTGGTAGCAGAGTTATGGTTACTATAGATTAGTTTGGTGATTATTGATTTTTGAATATTCCATGTTTTAACACTTCATGTCGAGTTGTATTACGTTATATGTAAGTCGGAAATTTTGAAGCTTCCGGGAAGTAGGAAGTGGACACGTGTGGCAAGAGAAGTCACATGGAATAGTGCATGGTCTGGTTTTTCAAATTGGTGATAACACAGGTTGTGTTATGATAGGGACATTTTCTGTATAAAACGTGCATGAGTGAAACAGCAACCGGTTTTCTTGTGAAACTCTGGCCTTAATTCTCAGGAGCAGTGTAGTCTCCACATGTGTTTTATCCCCAGAGAAACGGGTTCACCCCTTGCTTGAAAGAAGGGTAAGGTAGAGGGAAGTGCTACACTTATCGAACGAAACTATATTCTTGTACGATAGAATAAACTATCACTTTTGTTTAGCGAAAACAGACAATGGAAATGTGTTATATGTTGTAACTAATAAGATTTAGCTAAGAAAACGAATTGCCGGTAATTTTTGTAAAGGAGGGGTCAGGAGCAGAACTGACGTAGACAAAAGGCCGCGCTGGGATTGGTCAGTGCAATAGAAACACAGAAAACGCCCTGATTGGTGCGTTGGTGTGAGACGCGCTGGGATAGGTCCGAATAGCATAGAGATCAGAGCAGAGTTACGAGTTTATAGAAGAGAAAGAAATCGTTAAATATGGCTTATTATGAATACGGTAGAGAGAAACAGTCATGGATGGCGAAAATTAAGAGCTTCTTTAAGAAAGACAAAGAGGTAGTAACTAGAGAAGGACAAATAATTCCTTCGCCGAAAACACCAGCTTCGCATATGATGCTGAAATATGGTTATCATACTTGCATTTGGTTAGAAAATTGGACAAAATATACTCAGAATGATGGAGTACTGGCTTTTCCAGAGAATGGATCGTTTAGCATGGCGATACTTCGAAATTTGAGGGAAAAGATGACAAAGCTTGAGCCAAGACCGACACAGTTTGAAGCGTTAGGTGAATGGGAAGACGAGATGTATGAACGAGAAAGGTACAGAGGTGCAAAGAATCATGGTTTTGTTCCTGGAAGGTTGTGGGGAGTGAATCATGAGGACAGAATGAAGCGTTGGAGATATGTTAACATGACAGAAGGATTGTTTCCAGCTTTCACAATTGAAGAGGGTACAGGGAAAAAGTGTGTAGAGAAAAAGAAACATGCAGTTACAGAAAGCTACAGGTATGGAGGTAGCGAGACAGAGGATGAATTGCTGGAAGATATTTTAAACAGACACCCACCTCCATATCAACAGAATTCTGCAGTGGTGACACCCAATGCACCAACGGAAACTGGGAGGAATAAAAGTCCAGAACGAAGATAAGAGATAAATAGGTCAAATGAACAGTTAAAAACTCCACAAAGTGAAAAATGTCACAGCGATAATGCAGCCGAGTTAACAAAAACTACAAAAGAATTGACAGAGAAAATAAGAGAGTTAACAATGAACATGGAAGCTGTGACTGTGCCAGTAACAATAGGACCAGTAATACCAGTTTTAGAGAATCAGAAAATAGATGAACATTCCTTAGTCATTCCCATGAACTCAAATTTGCAGAGAATGAGAGAAGGGATGGAGCTAGAAAATGAGAGGGCAAGAAATTTGGTCAGTCCATATAGACCGAGCCCACCTACTAATCTGACTGTAAACGAGAGCGAGATGAGGAGGATTCCTATGGGAACCGAATTTGCATCAGAAACACCTGAGAGGAATAGAAACTGGATAGAAATGAGTAGTACACCTGTAGGTCCCACTCCTGACTAATTAAATGAATGGATGAGAAATCTGCAGAAGAAAGAGACAGAACCAAAACCCTTAGATGTAATTAGGCTTAAAATAGATATGGAGGAATTAATTTTAGGGACTATTGGAACGGAAAAACTAAAAACGTACCAAGACGACGAGATAATGTTCTTATGCAAGAGCATTACTTGGAGAGCTAGAAATTTGCATGACAAATTGGAAGAAACATCGAACGAACTAGGAGTGGAATTTGTGAAAGTCAGGAGCTTACAGAAACCGTATAGGGTAGATTTTTGTGAAAAAGATATAGAAAATCTGAACACATCAGGACGTTTAACACAGATAAAAGAATTGATTGTTTTGCTAAGAAAATGGGGTGATGTGGACAGATGGAGAAGCAGGTGGACTAAAAGGAATGAGAAAACAACTGACAAAGCGTCTTTAGCTTTTGCGGTGACAGACAAGGAGTCGGTTGTAAGGGAGTATCCCATGAGAGAAACTCCAGGAGGCAGTTATGTACATGTCCCTTGGACCAGACAGGATATATTGTCATTTACAAATGACTTTCCAAAATTGAGAGAAAAACCTGTAGAATGGTACAGACAAGTAGAAAGGTTTGTTAAAGTTTCAAAGGTGTTGTGGGTAGATTTGGATGGGTTATTTGACATTGTAGTACCAGCCGATTTATGGACAGAATGCAAAATCACCATTGATTGGCCAACTGTAGAATATCCTAGGGATGCAAAAACAGGAGCGCCAGGACCCGAGGTGATGAGAAAATATGAGCAGGTTATTACTTTCCTGAAAAACAAAATTCCGCCCAAAGAAACTGATTGGGTAAAAATTGATAGAACTACGCAAGAGAGTAAGGAATCTGTACATGCCTACTATGAGAGGCTACTTTTGGTCTTCAAACAGTACAGCAGTTATGAGACTCTAAATGAGAAGGACAGGAGTCATTTTGTATATAGATTTGTTTATGGGTTGAAACCAGAAATAAGCGAAATGATTAAGCAGCATATGATATGTTGGCAGAATAGTACAGTGGACGAGGTGCTAAGGTATGCTAAGTATTGTAGTGATGACATTGAGAGTAGACAGCGTAAATTAAAGGAAAAAGCAATGTGGGCACAAGTGAAAGTTGCAGAAAAACAAGAAGCTCAACTGAATAACCAGGTTAACGAGACCGGACAAAATAAATTCAAACCAAATATAGGTAAAGGAAAAGGCCAAATGAGTATAGAAGAAGCAAAGAAAAAGTGGCCATGCCACAACTGCGGAAAATTAGGGCATTGGAGAAACGAGTGTAAATTTCCTCCAAAAGCTAATGCAGAAAATCAATCATTAAACCCACAGGTGCAGAGTGAGGTGAGTTACCAACAACTGCAGCAACCGCAGGTAGTTACGCAACAGAGTCAGGTGCCACAACCACCACTACCCAAGAGTGTAAATCCACAGAGATACAGTACAGAGACAGGATTCTACGAAGGAGAGCAGGTAACACAATTGCCGCGCGCAGCTGCAATATCACAGTATTGGTTGCAACAGGATGGGAATGAGTCGGATGAAAGTTTATGACGGTGCCTAGGAGAGGAGGAAGAGTGCGCACTTGGCGCAACTCTAGAGGTAGATCAGACAGGTCCATTTGTGGATGGAGAAGTGAATGGTGCAGATGTAACATTCCTTGTGGACACTGGAGCTACCCGTTCTACTGTTAGATCAGTGGAAATTCCAAACCTTCCTCTCTCAGGTGAAAATATCCAAGTCGTTGGTGTTTCGAATCAGCAAATTAAGGCACCACTTACAAAATTAGTAGAAGTAAAAATTGGACCGTTCAGAGAGATGCACCGATTTGTGGTATGTGATTGCAGTCCTGTAAATTTACTGGGACGCGATCTACTTTGCAAAATGAATTGCACCATCTATTGTACGCCAGATGGGATTGAATTTCAGACACCAGATGAAGATGTACTGTATAAAATGACGATGGCAGAATTAGAGCCAGGAGTGAATGACTTGTTTCCTGTGTTTGATGTAGGAAAAATCCCAATTGAGTTAAAGGAAACAGTAAAACAGGAGGTGTGAGATTTTACGGGTGAAGATATTGGATTAATGAAAGGAGTAGACCCTGTTAAAATTTCTGTTAAAGAAGGAACAAATTACCCAAATATTCCACAATATAAATGGACACCAGAAATCATTGAAGGAATAACCCCTGTGATAAATAAAATGATTGAACAAGGAATATTGAAAGAAATAATGAGCAGTCCATGTAATTCGCCTATAATGGGACTGAAAAAGCCAAACGGAACATATAGAATAGTACAGGATTTACGAAGGGTTAATAAAATTGTCGTTCCTTGTTGTCCAATTGTACCAAACCCTGCTGAAATACTGTATCAGATTCCACACGAGGCAGAATGGTACACTGTCATTGATTTGTGCCATGCATTTTTCTCTATCCCGTTACATCCAGATAGCCAGCCATTATTTGCATTCAGGTTCGGAGAGCGTATTTTGGCATGGTGCCGAATTCCTCAGGGGTACACAGAGAGTCCTCGATCTTTAATCAGATCCTAAAGAAATCGTTGGAAGATTTAAAAATGCCTGAAAAATCTGTGATGGTTCAGTACATTGATGACCTATTGGTGGCATCAAAAACGAGAGAAGCATGTGTTACTGACACCATTGCTTTACTGAACCATCTAGCAGAAGGAGGACATAAAGTGTCTCCGTCGAAACTACAGTTTTGCCAGCAAGAAGTTCAATACCTAGGTTATAAAATTGAAAAGGGAGTGCGAAAGGTAACGACTGAAAGAATAAAAATCATCCGAGGAATGAGAGCTCCAATGACACAAAGAGAGGTGAGAATGTTCTTGGGAATGGTTGGATATTGTCGACAATGGATAAGTGGATTTTCACCAATTGCAAAACCATTACAGCGATTGACAAAAAAAGGATGTGAAAGATCCGTTTGAGTTGAATGATGAAGAAATGAAAGCCTTCAGAGAATTGAAAGCAAGATTGTGTGAAGCACCTGCACTGGGAATGCCTGACTATGAAAAAGATTTTGAACTATATTGTAGTGAGAGAGATGGATGTGCACTTTCAGTTTTAGTGCAAAGACATGGAAATATGAAAAGACCTATTGCATATTTTTCAGCTGTTTTAGACCCAGTAGCGAAAGCGTTGCCTGGATGTCTGAAAGCAGTAGCTGCTACTTGTGTGAGTCTGGAACAGAGTGAAGGCATTGTGATGGGATACCCACTGAGGGTATATGTTCCTCATTCTGTCGAAATTCTCCTGACAAGAACAAAAACTCAATACATGACACATAGTCGGCTGACTAGGTACGAAAAAGTGATTTTAAGTGCAGACAATGTAACTATTGACAGATGCACAAGTGTGAATCCTTCAACATCATTGCCGGATGAAGAGAGTGTGAAAGACAAAGATGAGGTTGATCATGATTGCTTGAATGTACTCGAATACTGTACGAAACCAAGGCCAGACATTAGAGATGAGCCTTTAAAAGAATCAGACTATGTGATGTTTGTGGATGGCTCATGCTTGAGAGCAGATGAAGGAGTTTTGAGTGCAGCGTATGCAGTATGTACAGTAAGTGCCATAATGGAAGCATCTTGTTTGAGAGGGATACGTTCCGCCCAAGTGGCGGAGCTGATTGCTCTAATACAGGCATGCAAACTGGGAAAGAATGTCCGAATCACAGTGATCACGGATAGCCAGTATGGCTTCGGAGTGGTTCATGATTTTGGCCAGATCTGGTCCCAAAGAGGTTTCTTGACGTCTGCAGGAACTCCGATTCGAAATGGTGAGTTTGTGAAGAAATTACTTGAGGCGATACAGCTGCCTAGACAAATTGCCGTGGTGAAGTGCAAAGCACATAAAAATGGGGAAGACTACATAACCGTGGGCAATAATTATGCCGACGAGATAGCTCAGTACTGTGCTAAAAATGTAGTCTCGCTAAATAGAGGGAGGGAAAGAGAGCATATTTCATGTCCTTTGCTTTTTACTAACATTGTCGAAACATGGGATGAGGTGAGACAGTTACAGGAAGCAGCAGATGATGAGGAGAAAGATAATTGGATAAAAGCAGGATGCAGAAAAAGGGAAGAAGATGATGTTTGGGTTTATAGAGATGAAAGACCAGTTATGCCTGATAGCATGATTTCTGACATGGCACGGATGTACCATGGGCAAGCTCATATTGGAAGAGATGCAATGATCCGACTTTTCAGACAAACCTGGCATAACCCAAAATTCAGAGCCATAGCTGAGAGTCTTTGTCAAAGATGTCTTATCTGCCAACAGATAAATCCCGGAAGGAAAACAGTAGTGAGTTTAGGAACAATAGGACGAGAGGGAGGTCCTTTCACGAGAATGCAACTGGACTTTATAGAGATGCCCCCAAGCAATAGACTGAGGTATGTTCTTGTGGTTGTTTGTTTGTTTTCTCGTTGGGTGGAAGCCTATCCGACCAGAAGGAATGATGGAATTACAGTAGCAAAGCTTTTGCTAAGAGAATTCATTCCAAGGTATGGTTTTCCAGTAACGATTGAAACAGATAGAGGAACACATTTTCAAAATGAATTAGTCCAACTGATATGTGAGGCTCTTGGTATTCAACAGAAATTGCACTGTGCATACAGACCAGAGGCTTCTGGAGTAGTAGAACAAGCGAATGGAACAATAAAGAATAGGTTAGGAAAAATGTGTCAAGCCACAGGACTGAAATGGCCAGATGCCCTTCCCCTGGTACTGATGACTATCAGAAGCATACCCGATAGAAAAACAGGTCTGAGTCCCCACGAATTTATTATGGGACGAGCAATGAGACAAGCTCATGTACCTGTCAACAAACTGCTGACTATAACTGATGATCTCGTATTGGACTATTGCAAAGGATTGGCTGATGTGGTACATGCTGTGTTTCATCAGGTTGGACCGGATGCGACCACTCTTGAAAGAAAACCAGCTCATGATCTGAATCCAGGAGATTGGGTCCGCATAAAAGTCCACAGAAGAAGAAACTGTTTGGTTCCTCGCTGGGACCAACCACGACAGGTGATCCTGGTAACAACAACTGCAGTCAAATGTGCAGGAGTGAAAAACTGGGTGCATGCCAGCCATACTATCAGAGTTCCAGATCCTGAAGCTCGACCTGTAAGTCGACATCTGGAGATATCTGATACCAGTTCAGCATCCGACGCAGAAGAAGAAGAAAGAAACAGGGTTCCAGAACTTGAAGATCGACCTGTAAGTCGACATCTGGAAGACCAAGGTACAAGTCTGACAACTGAAGAAGAATTTGAAATAGCAAAAGTTCCAGAACTTGAAGATCGACCTTTTAAGTCGACATCTGAAAATATCAGACACCAGTTCAGCATCTGATACAGATCAATCAGATTATGGTGAAAAACTAAAGAATAAATGGAAGATTGACATCATAGACGAAGAAACTGAACAAAAAGGACAGTGACCAGCCAAGCACAAGTTATGGTAAAAGTCCTACAGAAATTGTCAAAATAGACAAGGAAGGGATAGATTCAAATAGAGAGATAGAAAAATCGGAAGACATTCGAGGAGTAATAGGGACAGATACAAACAATTGAACAGGGAAATATAGAACCAGATAGAGAGAGCAACAAGAATCCGGAAGAACCTCGAGGAGGGATAGAAACAGGTGATCAAAAAGAAAAGACACAGGAAGAAAAGGAGCAAGTCAAAGAAAGTGAAATTATAAAATTCAAAATAAGAGGAAATGAAGTAAGGTCTGAAACAGAATCAGAAGAAAGTGAAGGAGAGAGAAAACAGAGACTAGGACTAAGAAAAAGAACTTGGAGAGCTGAACGAGAAGAAAAGGAAAGTGAACCAAAAAGGCAGCGAAAAGGAGATAATTGGCCCCACGAAGTCAAAAGGTTGAGATACAAAATAATAAAGATAAACAAAGATAATGCAGAACAAGTAAATGAAATAACAAGTCAAAAGGAACAAGAAAAACAAGGTGGAAAACAATTACAGAAAACAAAAAGAGTAAAGAAAGCTAATTTGAAATATAAGTCACCTGAATGGCTATACAATCGCACTGACTGATATCAAAGAAGAAGAAATCACTCACGATAACCCCGAAGAAAGCTACAAACAAATGGGTGAAAGTGAAGTGCAACAAGTTTGAAGAAATTAAAAAGAAAAGCCGGACTGGACAATAAAAAAACCTGAATAAGACAAGAAAGAGTTCTGAGAAGAACTAAAGAGAGTACCAAACGAGACAAAGTGAGAAAGTAAAGCGGCTGAAACGTCATTCAGAGGTGTGGTGACACAATTTTCTGTACAAAATATACATAGGTAGTAAAACAAAATGGTAGACAGAGAATAGATGTGCGTTTCTACGTAGATGGTGTAGAATGTGTTTCTTTTGTACAGGTTTATTAATGTTTGTATGGCTCATCTTAGCAATCACCATTCCAATTAGATTAGCTGTAGAAGAAACGTCCATAGTAGAGAACAAAACAAAGAAGGATAGCATACAGAACACAGCAACACTAGTAGATAGTACAGAATTACATAAGGATAGATCTAGAACAGATTTTTCAAAGAACGTTTTTACAAAATTATTATATATGTAGAAACCATGGATGTAAGAGATTGTTATGTTTGTATGCAATTACCTGCGTCTGTTTCCGAAGGCGTGACCTATCATCACCTTCCTTTGACGTATGGAATAACATGTAGTGTCTTAGCTAGTTTATTTTATAAAACAGGTAGGCTAGAATATTATTATACTGACATAAGATTTTTGCAGAAATTCCTATAATTCC
Organism: Calotriton arnoldi; assembly: GCA_963921515.1. Classification (NCBI taxonomy): domain Eukaryota; kingdom Metazoa; phylum Chordata; class Amphibia; order Caudata; family Salamandridae; genus Calotriton; species Calotriton arnoldi. The sequence goes on from CAWUFW010007382.1 coordinate 938,463, forward strand.
TGAATTGAATAAGGTGAAAGTGGCAAAAATGTTTGGTGAATTTTTCTTAGAAAATAAAGAATTGACATTAGATGATGTAGTTAAACATAACCTTACTTGTGAGTTAAAGAAAGAGGAAAAGGTGTTCTTAGAAATGGTAGAAAGCAGAAGAGTAAAATTTCAAAGGAAAATAGTAGAGGAAGAGATGAAAACACCACTACGGACATTTGAAAGAGAAAGTGATGATAAGAAAAAGACAAATGCAGCTATGACTTTAGATTGGCCCCAACAGGGAAAGTTGTGCATTAGTAGAAATAAAACTAGATATGACAACTATTTCGTGGGTTCCAGCGATTGTCGAGACAATTATAAAATTTTAGGAGGATGGGGATTCAAAGGAGGAAAAGATCCAATATTTCCAGGGATCTATTATATTTGTGGGAACAGGGCTTATTACAGGTTGCCGGACCATTGGTATGGGTCTTGCTACTTAGGCCTGGTCTTTCCAAAAATGTTCATGTAGATAGAGAAGAAAAAGGAACACACGAGATGGGTGCAACATTCACACGTAGAAAAAGGGAAAGTTTTTCAGAAATAGTGGGTGACATTTTTGGAGCAATGATACCAGCAGTGGGAATATCTTTGAATGCATTTAAAATTCGGAAATTGTCCACAGTAGTAGATCGTTTATCAACTAATACTGCTGGAGGGTTCTTGATGGTAAATACCGAGATGGTTGCCATGAGAGCTATGGTAATGCAAAATCGACTTGCCCTTGACATTCTTTTGGCAAAAGAGGGAGGAGTCTGTGGAATGCTGAAAGTCCAACATTGTTGTACTTGCATTCCAGATAAAAGTGAAAATATACAAAAGTATATAAAGAATATTACAAATTTGCACAAAGAACTTGTTCCACTGGAGGTTGAAAGTGCCTGGGAGAAACTTGGTAAGAGTTTTTCCTCAATACCAAAATGGTTCACTGAAATAGGTAGTTCTATTTTAGGGAAAGTTTTGATATCAGCAACATTAGTAATTTTAGGAGTGTTATTATTGAAATTTGTTATCATATGTATCAAAAGGAGAAAAAGACAAAAAATGAAAAGAGAAAATAAGATAAATAAAGAACGAGAAGTAGGTGAAATAGAACTAGAAGAACTAAAAGACAGTATGTATGAAAGAACAAAGAGAAGATTAAAGGGATACAGATGTGTAAAAACTAACAAGAAGCAAATGGACAAGAAACAATGCTATCAGTAAAATTGTGTAACATGGGTTTTTGTGGTGATATTAAAAATCACCAAAGGGGGGAGTTGATGGAGCAAAGTAAATAAGAAAATTTTGAACCCCCTAAATATTAATACCAATAATTAATTCTATTAATTGTTTGGAAACTAATCAACAGTTTACGTCTTTATAGACATCTTCTATATGGGATAATCGCAAAATCATGACTAAATGATAACCTACTAACGCTTGTCTAAGTGATGTAATAGCATAATAGTTTGCGTACTAATTAAAATAATGTTGCATGATTTGTGCTATGTAGTAAATCGTATTGTGGCAAAAGTATGCGGATGGTAAGTAAGCATAGCTTTATATGTCGCTTTTGCTAGGTAACACCTAATTGGGGTACATAGAATGACGGGTGGGAAACGAAAAGGCTTATTTTCTTTGTTTTGAATATGATTGTGTTTGTTTTCATAATAGTTCGTACGGGCCTGCTAGGCCGCACTGTAAAAATGGCTGCCGAGGCAGATGAGCTAAAGTGCGCAAGTGCAAAATGGCTTCCAATTGGGAGAGAGCTGTTGCCAAATGACACGTAATCCGAAAGTAGAGCCCAGAATGAAAAGACTAAGGTCACCATGACCTGACACCAGAATGAGTGCCAAAAAGGGGACGCAGCGAGAAAATGCATGGGAACCAGAGATGCGACTGTGAATTAACAATGAACTGTTTTAATAAAGATACAAGAAAAGTTACAAATAAGAACTTGTCAATCGGATTGGTAATGTCCTAAAACCGTGTGAAAGGACGAAAATTATAAACATCATCGGAACTGGTTTGAACAAGGAGGGCAATGAGGAGATGCTTGCCACCCCTCCAATGGACCAATTAGCGTTAATCTCGCCCCCAAAGATTGAAACATTTCTGTTTAGTAAGCCAGTTTAGGGTATAAGAGGACCTACTCTTAAGTAGGAGGAGCGCTATTCATACATAATTTTTGAGCACAGAACTTTGACGCTGGAGAATCGCTGCTATTTTTTCTTTAGGCCATTTTCTTTAAATTTAATTAATCTTTTTGCTTTTTAATCTGACTGGGAAGAAAGGAGATCGATGCGGGAAACCTGTATAGGTGGTCCGTTGAGGAGGCCTGTTTAGTGGGACAGTCAGTCAGATTTTGGGAATGCTATGCTGTGATCTGCTGTGACAAACTTTATTTTTTCCATCCAAAAGGGTATGCATTAATTCTCTGAACTTTATTCTTGCAATGATAATAAATGTATTAACTGATTAATAAAATGGAGATTTCTTTATGCATTTAATTGATTAGATAAACTTTATTATAATTAAAATTTCGAGTCTGTGATTCTTTAGCTCAATGATAAATGCAAAATGTTTAATAGGTTAAAGTGATTGATTGAGCTGGTCTTAATCACCATCAACTGATTCCTACTAGTTGGTCCATCGACCAATGAACGGAATGCCTTTTGATGTTTTTAGAAATTGACAGGATTACAATCTAAAAATGTATGATGCTTAAACAGTTATCTTGTCAACAGTAAAAAGGTATCCCGTTCCCTTCCAGCATTTCATCATAGTTTTCTCTCCTAGGTAGTAGTGGATGAAATCCAGGGAATATTTGAGTGAGTGAATGTATATGCGGTGTTATGGGCCCCACCGTCATATTGGTATAGTTGTGGAAAATAAAGGAGTGTTTCCGACCTGGATGTTATGTCCATAGGAGGGAAAAATATATTAGTCGCGCTGGATCACTATACACAACATGCCTTCTCCTCCCAGACGCAAAAGGGAAAAAAGAAATATCTTACCCTGCCCTCCAAAACCCACTGTCTTTCCTGTCTTCCTTCCCCCTTCTGCAGCTGTGCTTTCTGCTTTCAGTCAAAGCAGACAAGCAGCGCTGCACTGACATGTGCTCTCAGAGAACCAATGAAAATCTAAGGGTTTTAAGTATCTCAAAATATGGAAGTCATTGTATCAAGCCGGAAATTTACAACCCTATTCTAGTGAAAGGGGTCTCTTAAGTTTATAAATGGAGAGAGAGACTGAGTGTCGGTTGAGGACACCAGGAGGGGATATACTTTTTTGAGAGTCTTAAATTTCCATTACCTGAACATAAAGGCCCAAGACAATATAGCAGACTAGTCATTCTTGAGTATCCATTGATACTTACAAATGCAATATTGTGTGTCACGTGGCCTGGAGGGCCTTTATGACATCACAACAGTTGATAAACAGCTTTATCAACTATTGTGATGCCATAGTAAGACGTTATGACTTTCAGACACTGAAATAAACGACAGGCTGTCTATGAGAGCTATACACAACAAATAAATTAAATCAGATTTTGCTAGACCTTGCAGTGAAATCGATATTTATCTATCTATGTGGCTTAACCCAGTCTTAAAAAAACGGAATTTAGCCTTACTATAATTGTTACTCTGATCCTAAACGACCAGTAAGCCATCAAGAGATATCAAAAAAATAATAAATGAAGTAAATCGCCAAACTGAACCCCATCCTTGAATCCTACTCATACACTCTAACACACCTGACTGTGAACCGATTCGATTTAAAAGCTTTTATTCGGTTAAATAAATCAACCATATAAGCAGTACAGGCATAAAAAAGCTCAATCTACAGTAAAATCAAAAAATTATGAAACAGTGGGATGGAAAATGCAAATATATCAAAGTTCGTAAACATATTAGTTCGGATACAAAGTGCAAGTGCATGATTCACAAAAGGGTCCAAGCATTTACTGGGTCATATATTATCCTAATTCAAAAGTGCATATGCACATAATTACATGATACCCTTAAAACATACAATCAAATGTCAATAATCATAGATTTCCTAATACTAATAGATTTCAGAAGAAATGTAGCTAAATAAAAGCACAATCGTGGATCATCCAATCTAAAAAGCAAGTTCATGGCATCTGTAGTGGATCTTATATTATAGTGTAAAAAAAAGGGTTTTAAATAAAATTTCCTAAGATGAGAATAAAATATGCAAAATAATAACATATGGCAGCAGCTTTGTCGTGAAACTCCATCACATGGGCATGCGTGAACAGAGCACTGGTTCATAATTGGAAAATTAACAAGATGGTGTACAATACCCAATCTTAAGCGTGTCAGCACAAAACGATGTGAAGCTCTTGTCACGACTGACAGATGAGTTTGGAAACCCTGTTTAAGGTCCAATTGCAAATAGAAGAGGAGAGTTGATTGATTCTTAGTAACACGTGAACGAGCCTCTATTTTATTTGCTAGCAAAGTTAATTTTATCTCGGCTCTAGCAACAGAGACAGTACACCCAGGATCCAATCGGATATCACAGTTGAATAAAGATTTAAACCAATAAATAATATAGTTAAGCCAGGGTATTCTTAAACATTCTCCAGTTTGAGGCAGTCCCGTATAATAGATTGAGTAAATATTGTTTCCTCTTTTGACCATATTGATTTCCATAATAAGAGGGGTCGTGTTGAAGCCAGGTCTGAAATATATTTGATGCCCACCTCACGGTGGATCAGTTCCGTGGAGGCAGATGAAGGGACACAAAGTAAACGTTTTAAAACGAATTTTCGGTTTGTTGTAATATATTACCCTGAAAGTGACCCCAAACACCTGCCCCATAAAGAGCTGCGGTGACGCATCGTATCTCATAAATTGTCAACATATCTTTAATGCGTCGATTGCCCAGTTTGGCCGCAAATCTGAAAATACCATTTATATTTCTAAGCATCTTAGAACAGGCATTTTCCTGTTCCTGAGCCCATGACCTATTCCCTGCAAATGTAATGCCCAAGTAACAAAATGTCTTGACTATCTGAACCTTGGAACCTTCAATAAGGTAAGAACTAGATGTTATAGGGTTCCTGCCGCAAGCCATAACAAAAGTTTTTGATTTATTGATTAAAAGTTTTCTTTTAGTAATAAAAACAGTAAAATTATCAATAAGACGCTGTAGCCCAATAGGGGTGCGAGAAAGTAAAACTGCATCGTCGGCAAATAAAAGGATTGGGACAGGCTTCCCATCCACCCTAGGGGCATCCGACTCAAACAGTTTCAGAGCTGCGTCAACTTCATTGATAAACAATGAGAAAAGTAATGGAGCTAGGACGCAGCCCTGTCGGATGCCTCTTTTGACTTTAAAAAGCGGGGTATATTCGCCTAAATGACCGTACAGCACCTTACTTGACAGCTCCCCATATAATCTAGCCCAAAAAAATATTATCTCTTTGGGGGCACCCATATCTAACAATAAGGGCCATAAAATAGTCTACCAAATCAAAAGCACTGCTAAGGTCAGCAAAACAAATATAAATTTCCCTCCTTAGCAAGTGTATACTTGCCGATCAAAAGATCCAGGTTGACACACTGCTCCAGTGTGCCAACACCCTTTCTGAATCCATATTGCACTGGGGTAAGGACTGACTTTTCTTGGACCCAGGCTTCTAGTCTTGATAGCATGACCCTACTCATGATCTTTATAGATGAGTCCAATAAAGAGATTGGACGATAATTACAGGCAGCGGTCTTAACACCCTTCTTATGAATTGGTATTATAATTGACTGGCCCCATGATAAAGGAAAATGAGTCTCAACGGCGACGTTAAAAACTCTAGTTAAGAACGGCGACCATAAAGCCATTTCATTTTTATAAAGGTCTATCGGGACCCCGTCGGGTCCCGGTGCCTTACCCCCCTTACTACTAATTATGCCCTCAAATACTTCCTCTATACTAATTGACAAGGGCAATTTTGGCCATTCTGCGGGATTTTGGTTGGGCAAGGTGGATGGAACATCTTTATCAAATGGATTAAAAATATTGGAAAAATGAGATACCCAAGAATTACAATTAATATAAGAATTACATTCTGGAATATGGTCATCCTTCAGGAAGGTGCTATTGACAGTATCCCAGAAAAGTTTATTATTTTTAGTATCGGCTGCCAGGCTTAAGTCTTCCCAGGCTATCTTTTGGAGTTCCGATTTTCTAGTTTTTAGGGCTAAAGCGTATTCTGCACGTAAGGCCTTAATTATATCCGGGTTTCTTGGCTTACACCCCAGAGCTTGTTTGAGACGGCCCAAAGCCACTATACAGTTATCATCAAACCAGCCCACCTTAGGTTTATTATTTCTACACACTGGTTTCATCAAAAGGTTCTCCACAGTATTATTGATCCTAGTAAAATTATCAAGCAACAATACTGGGTCAACCTCATCCCCTAAACAGACTTGGATTTCATTCTGACACTGTGTAATAACATCATGCTGGATTTTGGATGGGTCCAAACCGGCCCATTTTATCCGGACACCATTCGGTCTGATGGGGACAATACATAGGCTGTGAGGAACACTAGTATTATTTTTGAAACCCCAGCATAATAAATACAAAGAAATACTATTATGATCACTAGTTGGTTGGTCCGTTATCCAGGGGGGTGAGAATAAATGTACACCATTACTAGAGATAATAATGTGATCGATATTAGACGTTGCATTCCTGCCTGTGAATGTGGGACATATCATGTTCTGTTTATCGGTAGCACAATACAGTAATTCTAAGTCCAGCTTAGCGATAACACCATTTAAGGCCCTACTTTATTCACAATGGGGGAAATGCATATAACAATCGTCTTCGAATTCCCCCCTCCTGGGTCCACAGACTTTGGTCAAGGACAGTGGGCATATTTGAACATTAAAATCGCCAACCCAAAGAATAATAATCGGTTTCCTAATAGTACTAGTCAGCTTCTTGAGTTCCCTTTCCAGGGTATGTACAATAGAACTACGTAGGGAGTTAAACAAATTATTATAAAAGTTAATCAGGATAACATCATTACCCACGGTGGATGCCAACCACATAATCTGAGCATATGTGCCCACAGTGAAACAACCTTTAATTTTACATTTATTCAAATTAGTGGAAATCAAAATCAAAAGGCCACCCTTAGCTCTACCCGAAAGGGAAGCCTGGGCTGGTAGCCAATGTGAGGTAAAACCCTCTACATATATTGGATCAATGCACCACGTCTCCTGTAAGCATATAATATCATGTTGGGCCAAGATGAAATCAGACCATGATGGAGTACCTATTTTGCTTTTAAACCCAGCAATGTTCCATGTGGTAACTGGATACCCTTTACCCGTATTAGTTTCATAGATTTCTTGAGGGAGTACTTCATGTCCCACCTCTTTACTAGTAATAATTGATTCTACTGGAATACATTCTGAGTCGCTAGGGATACTAGCTGTCCATATTACGTTAGTGGATGACGACTCACCCTGCTCTATCATACATAGACCGACCTTACTAGTTATGTTCTTGACATTTGAATTTTCCGTTATGGGATTTTTAAGTACATAACTTTCCCGTACAACCTCACCAGCCTGCATCGATCCCTCACGTCAATCATTGGTATCCAAATTACTCAGAGCCTGATACCTATTAGTTACTGGGATAGCAAAATTGGGCAGGGAGTAAAACCGAGAAGAGGCTAGCAAGGATCCATTTGGAGGCCAGCTTACATTTCCATGCATCGCCCTCAGGTGTCTATAAAAGTACCCCAGAGGGAGAAGAGTGGTATTAAATTCCCGCCGTAAAGGAGGTGGTGCATTTTTAAGAGTATTGGATGCCCACCTTGGGGATTTAAAATTTATAATAATACAGTCCCCATCAAAGCATTTTTTCAAAGGCCCGATCCAGCCCACTCTACGGGATGTTAAAATCTGGTTTATTCCTTCCATAGGATAACCGCAGCTATTAGTCAACCAAAACACTACTTTGTTCATAAGTGAGCCATGTTCTTCTGCCTGACCAATTTGAAGTTTGGGGACGTTGGCCAAAATTGCGACATAGGGACTACATTCAGGAGGTAAATTTGCAACCGAGGCCATTATCCTATCCCCATGGGCTAAGGCTCTTAAACCATCAGGCTTTATAGGATCAGATGTATTAAGTTTGTCTGGCTTGTTCTCTATTTGCTCCTTTTGGGGTGGTGCAAATCTATTATTAGTAATTGGATTACCTATTACTGTATTTCTATCTTTTTCCCTAGAAACTGTGAACCAATACTCACCTACTCTTGGACTTCACCAAAACCTGGGCCTCAATCCTAATAGTTACCCAGAGCCTAGCTCTAACTTGACATTTGCCCTCAAAAACAATAGTGACCCTAGCTGAAATTCTGACCTTTACTGAACTCTTATCCTTATCCTGAACCTAACCAGAACACGGACACATACCCAATCCTAAACCAAACTTTCACAATGTCCTAAAGTCTATTACTTAATCTAACTTTAAAATGGAATCCAATTTAATGTGTGTTGTGTAATTGTTTTTTTTTTTTTACTATTACTTTAAATTATTTGGTTTTCTCTGAAATTTACTTGGATGAAAGACACTCCAAATAAGATGCCCAAATCAATACATGAGAGGTTTGATGTTCAATAAGCAATCTTTGTACAGATAATGCATGTGCACTGCTCTACTTTACCATGATTAAAAAACTGGATTACAAGAGTACATTGCCATGTCTAAAACACTGGATAAGAAGTGTTATCCACACCACTGGAGTCGCAAAGGAACTACAGGCCAAACTTCACACAACACAAAATAGTTCTGCAAGATGGCGGGCAATTGAAAGGTGGGGATGTCAGTAAGGAAGACGTTGAGGAAGCTTATTAGGCTCTAGACTTTAAATAAACGCAAAATGGAATGTTCTCACAACAGCCATTAAAAATGTTTAAAGTAGTATACCGGCTTTAACATACAAACAATCCCACAGATCAATCTTCTCTAGCCTCAGATGCTCCCCAATTGCAAAAATGGTGCTGGTACCATCTTACTGCTGCTGCACCAAAAGGAGACAACATATTTCTCCACTTAAATTAAGCCTTTGGAACAGTGTCCATTGAACACCCATAAAGGTGAGAAAACCATGACAATTTGCTAATCAGACACTCCATCACCTCAAACTCCCCATGTAGCTTACTAACTAAATGGTACTGAAAGGCGACTCAGTTCACAGAGGGGAGAATAACCAATGAAAAACGAAGGGCTATAAGAATCTCAACATATGGCAATCATTGTGTCAAGCCTGAAAATCACCACCTTATTCTAGTGAGAAAGAAAGAAAAAGATTTTTATTGAGCAGGACAAATAAAACAAACATTATCTGAAGTGTATTGACCACCTTTGCTTTTAGAAAACAAACAAGAGTGATCTATCCAATCATTAAAGTGCCGGATTAGAAAATACATTTCATCAGTCCGAGTTATCATTAGGCATTAGAAGCAGTAGAAATTTAAAGTGCACCAGTGCATCATGTAACACAGTTTTCCAGCTTAAGAAATGGGTATGAAGATAAAGAGCTGTATTTTATTTAATCATTCAACTCAATATCCAGTATAAGATACATAGAAATTGGAGGGGAAAAAGAAAAAAAGGTTAAGTCTTTATGAGTGCCTATTTAAGAAAGGAAATACTTAAAGTGCAGGAGTGCAAAACACATTTCATCAGTCAGAATCATAGTTAGCAGACCTTGACAGCAACAAATATCTCTGAAGTGCACCAGTGCGTAAAAGTGCACTGTATAACACGGTTTAATAGATTAAAAAATGTGTATGAAAGATAAATAGATAAAATAAGATTCATCATTCAGCTCAAAATAGAGTATATGAAACATTCCAACTGGAGAAAAAAAAAAAAGAGATGATTAAATCCGAATAAATGGCTAAATCCTGAAAGATGGCTCCAAGAAAACTGCATCTTGAAAAACATAGGCACATATTACCTAAAATAAAATTCATGAATACCAATATCAAAGATGGTGAAATTGATAGACCTTCAGGAGCCAAACAAATCTCATCAGCCAGTGCTTACTTATAGAATAACCCTGGATGCCATTGATCTTCTAAAGAAATAAATTCTGCTTGGGCTCAACGCATAATAAAAGACACATAAGCCTATACTCTAATACTAGACCATGAAACAGATAACAACAAAATAACCCCCATATTGCTCCAAATCTCTGAAGGGTCCCTACCCGTTCAGCAAATACCTCTTCAAAAGCTCAAATTCTAATCATTTTATTATACCATTGATGGTATAGCGGAACGGTATCTGTTTTCCAACATTGTAAAATCAGTGAACAAGCCACTGCAATGGCTATTGATATAAAATATTGTTATTTGCACAAGTGACATGACTAGTAAGAGGAGCCAAACAGCACCAACATTGAGGATGGGGAAATTGAAGTTTAGGTGGTTTGGCTGATTACCTGAAAGACCCCATCCCAGAACTGATGGAGCATACAACACTCAAGGGAAGTGTGGACCCAGCCGCCCCATCAGCTGCCTTGCATCTAAAGCACTGATCTGGATGGGATGAAAACATCCAATGTTCTTTCTTACATAATGTGAAAGTTCTAAAAACGCAAGTGTGTAGTGAAATTACATGTAAATATGTAATAAAATTACAAATGCACAAATGTCACATACCTCAATTGAGCAAGAACATATGCACAGGGGCGAAACTTTTAGTAACTTCCCCCTTTTTAAATTTAAGGCTCTTGCTGAGATACGAGTCCACAAAAAAAATACTAAAAACTTTGTTATATGGTAGAGGCTCAGAATAGTAAACATTTCGAGGGCTTACTTTATTGTATTTGGTTCCTTCTTATAGATTTATTCTATCCAAATAAAGCCCAGACTGACCAGCTGAGCATTTTATCAGTATTTCTACCTACGAGCACTTGATCAGGATTTCTTTTGGTGTCGTAGCAGCAAGTAGATGGGTATGTCCATCACTTGATAAATTTTGTTTGGAAACAGGAATGCCATGTTTGAATATGTACGGATAGACTCTACATCTTTATTCTATCTTTTACGTAGGATCGAAAGCTGTTTATATATTCCTAAAAACATACTACATATCTCCTCACCTTACTATATACCTAGGTGAGTTGACGGAAGTTATTTTCAAGACCAAATGAGTATGAATGTAACATGGTTTGCTTGTTGGTGGTTTATAGTATCCAGTCTTGATGGGATTCTCTTAACAATTAAAGATTTTAGAAATTAGGCTTATCACATTGACTAAGCGCTAAAACTACATAATTAGGAAACATTAAAATATGATTACTTGTATATTATATATATTTTATTTTGTATTATGTCTTAGTTGACATTTGTTTTATGTTTTCATACAGGATATGATACAGAAAATGGCTGTTAGTAATCATTAGGAGGAAATATATGTTTTTACTTGTCCTGAGGAAGGTGACTGTAACCTTGTAGCCCACCGAAATGCCTTGACGCCCATTGTTAAATTTGTGGAATTGAGTGTTGTATATTGAAGAAATTCTTGATATTATGCACTGTGTGTGGATTCCTACAAATTAACTTTTGTCAATGACACATGTACATGTCTTCTTTGTGTGTTTTCCCCCCATTTGTGATAAAAGTTGTTCTCATTGGTTTTTAACGGATTTTAATGGATGTATTTTATGATGTATGAAATATTCAATATTAAATTTTTGATAAATGTAATGAACATTAATTGTTGTGTGGGTCCCGTTAATGACTGGTTTAGAGATCGGTATGACTGATGTATGAGGTATGATCTCCAAGAGAATTTTCTTTTGATAAAACTAAAACATAACAAATTCTGGCTGCCAAATTGTTGAATTATTGAACCCCAAGAATTCAAATTTGAACCATTATAAAAATCTCCCAATTTCTCAAAGTCAAATTTTTGCCATATCTGAAAGATCGCCTCAAATTACCAACTCCTGATCTCACAGTCTAGTATCGGAGTATAGGCATGGCATATCAGAATTTCCCAAGATTTAAAAAATTTCTGAATGCATGATGCGAAGGCCTCTAAAACCGTATACTTGACTCCTTGAGCTGGGTCTACCGTTTCGCGTTGCTGGGCAGACTCAATCTGGGCCCGCACTTCCTCTCTTACATAAAACTCCTGTATACGGAGTTGACGGCATCGGTCCGGGTGGCGGGCGCAACCTCCCCAACCTTTCGTATTCAGAGGGGCACACGGCAGGGATGTCCCCTGTCTCCATATTTATTTGCAAAAACAACAATTGATGGACAGAATGCAGAACAATGTCATACATTCACCCCAGTACAGAGATCTGGGCCTAAATCCATCGTTTTTTTGCTCACCATGCCATTCCAGTTTGAACCCAGCCATATGCAAATCAGTCTTGACCCTGTGCCTCATGGGAACAGTCCAGCCCGAACTGCCAAGCCAGGTCCTCCCTGGACTGGAAACAAGCATCCTAGGACCGGTTTCGGGGTTTCACCCCTCTTCAGCCAGGATAGCTTGTTTCCAGTGGCATGGAGAGCACGGGACCCACGTCTGGGCATACCCGTCCCACTCGGGTGACAAATGCAAAAACAACAATTGATGGACAGAATGCAGAACAATGTCATACATTCATCCCAGTACAGAGATCTGGGCCTAAATCCATCGTTTTTTGCTCACCATGCCATTCCAGTTTGAACCCAGCCATATGCAAATCAGTCTTGACCTGTGCCTCATGGGAACAGTCCAGCCCGAACTGCCAAGCCAGGTCCTCCCTGGACTGGAAACAAGCATCCTAGGACCGGTTTCGGGGTTTCACCCCTCTTCAGCCAGGATAGCTTGTTTCCAGTGGCATGGAGAGCACGGGACCCACGTCTGGGCATACCCGTCCCACTCGGGGTGACAAATGCAAAAACAACAATTGATGGACAGAATGCAGAACAATGTCATACATTCACCCCAGTACAGAGATCTGGGCCTAAATCCATCGTTTTTTTGCTCACCATGCCATTCCAGTTTGAACTCGCCCTAAGTGGGAAGGGTATGCCCAGACGTGGGTCCCGTGCTCACTACGCCACTGGAGTCAAGCTATCTTGGCTGATGAAGGCTGATAGCCTGAAACCGGTCCTAGGATGCTTGATTCCGGTCCAGGGAAGACATGGCTTGGCAGTTCGGTCTGGACTGTTCCCATGAGGCACAGGATCAAGACTGATTTGCATATGGCCATGTCTGAACTGGGGTGGCGTGGTGAAGCAAAATAACAATGGATTAAACCCAGATCTGTGACTGGGGGTGAATGTTTGCCAATGTACAGCATTCCGTCCATCATCTTGTGTGTTTTGCATTTCGCCCTAAGTGGGAAGGGTATGCCCAGACGTGGGTCCCGTGCTCACTACGCCACTGGAGTCAAGCTATCTTGGCTGATGAAGGCTGATAGCCTGAAACCGGTCCTAGGATGCTTGATTCCGGTCCAGGGAAGACATGGCTTGGCAGTTCGGTCTGGACTGTTCCCATGAGGCACAGGATCAAGACTGATTTGCATATGGCCATGTCTGAACTGGGGTGGCGTGGTGAAGCAAAATAACGATGGATTAAACCCAGATCTGTGACTGGGGGTGAATGTTTGCCAATGTGCAGCATTCCGTCCATCATCTTGTGTGTTTTCCATATTTATTTGCCCTAGCCATGGAGCCCTTGGCAGTATGGGTCCGTATGGATGCGCAGATACGGGGCTTCGAATGGGCCCCAGGACTGTCCGATAGGATCGCGCTATACGCGGACGATGTCCTCTTCTTTCTCACAGCGGTTGACAAGACGGGGCCACGGCTTCTGCGTATTATGCAGATCTTTGGGGAAACGTCGGGTCTATACATGAATCCCCGCAAATCCACATTGTGGGCCCTGGGGGATAGGACGAGAATGGGCGCATGGGTGTCCTCGATCCAGGCGGCAGCGGGAGGACTGAAGTATCTGGGGGTGTTTCTCACGGATGTACCGGCAATAGCCTGGGAGCGAAACCTGGCACCAGTGTGGGAGCGGGTCCGTGCAGACCTTAAGTCTTGGTCCCGTATGCCCCTGACATTGTTCGGCAGATCGGCCATATTCAAGATGGTGGCGCTCCCCCGGCTTCTCTACCAGCTACAGAATCACCCGTACCCGATCCCGCCTCGATGGTTCCGGCTGGTGAATTCTGTGCTTGGGCAGTTTCTATGTGAGGGGGGAAAGGTGCGCGTGGCTCTGCGTACATGCTTCTTGTCTACCTACTGTGGAGGCCTCGCAACCACGGATATTCTCTCATACTATCAGGCCTCGCACTTGCTGGTCCTTAATGAATGGTGGTACGGTGATAGGGGAGACCCGGCGTATGCGCTAGAACGACAGCTTATGGGACGCCACACACTACATACGCTTTTGTACTCGGCTCAGTTGCGGGGTGCGCGGCCATCGGTCACACGGGTGGTCTTTTTGATATGGAGACAAGCATTGCGGCACATGGGTTGGTGGAATGTACTGACTCAGGAGACCCCATTGTGGAATAATGGGCGTTTGCCCCAATTGGCGGCCCTTTCGGGCTTTCAGGGATGGGACAACATTGGTGTCTCCACCCTGGGGGATGTCCGGAGGGGCACGACACTAAAGCCCTTTCGGGATTTCCAGAAGGAGTTCCTCATGCCGCAGTCACAATTTTATCGATACCTTCAGTTCCGACATGCCCTGTCCCCAAGTCTGCAGGGTCTGGAGTCCCTCCCTGAATTTAGCCCTTTAAAAGCTAAAGTTTTTATGGGGGACTTAAAAGAAGATTTCCCAAATCTACCAGTCCCTGGTCACTCACTGCTCCCCGCACTTCAGAAGCTCCGGGGGACTGGGAGGGAGATGTGGGCGGTTTGGACGAGGAAGACTGGACGGAAGCCCTGGCAGCCCCGCGGGGGCGGCTATAGCAATGCGACTCCGCCTGATCCAGTTCAAATACCTCCACAGGGTCTATTTTACTAGAGCAAGGTTGTGGCGGGCGGGATTGATTGCCTCTCCGGAGTGTCTCCGCTGTGGACGGGAGGAGGGTACCTTCATACACACAGTCTGGGGGTGCATATCGCTGGATAGCTTTTGGAGGGGGGTGTTCACATGTCTTTCTGAAGTCTTGGGATGGGAGCTTCCACGCACACCGCAGTTGGCCCTGCTGCATGTTATGGCAGGAATAGGTGGCAACGCATGCAAACGACATCTCTTGGTGTTGGGCTTTACACTGGCGAAGCGAGACATTGCTAAGGGGTGGAAGGCGGTGCGGGCCCCATCGGTGGCTGCCTGGAAAAATGGATTAGATTTTTGTATGGGACTGGAGCAACCATCTTTGTAGCCAGGGGATGCCCGCGTAAGCATTATAAAATATGGCAACGATGGGCGGAGTACCGGGGCCTATGGTTGGAACCGCCAGTGAGGGTGGAGCCTTAGTTACCGGGTTGAGATTCTGGGTCTGTGAAGGTGGAGGGGAGGGGGGAGCTGGGAGGGCGAGTATATTGGTGTTAAGGATATTTGTACATACATCAAGGCGGTGGATGAGAGTCTGTGGTATCAGTGCGATCTTTAGGGGGGGGTGAGGGAGGGAGTTGGGGGGGGATTAGTATTATTTAATGTGTTTTTGTTATGCATAGTTGATTTGGCAAAACAAAAGTCGATTGTTTCAATGCCTAAGCACAGTCTGATTTGGCAGATGTCTCTGGTGTGCAGAGCCCTGCGTTATATGTGCAAATTGACGAATAAAATATGTTTTCAAAAAAAAAAAAACGTATACTTTCTTTTCTTGGCAAACTTGACGGTTCGAAGAAAAACTGGTAAATTAATTTGGCTTTCCCTATTCATATAACATAACAGAAAATTATCATGGGCTGGAGTTGCTGCTGCTAGTTGGACCAGAGAATCAACTAAGGTGGCCTGATAGCATGACCAAAAATGCGGCACAGCTAGTTATTATGGGTGATGTTGGGAGGGGGATCCATTGGGGGTTCCGCTAGGGTCTTCACGTTCGGGGGCCAGGACGAGATTCCTCCGCGACAGGTACTCCATGTTCTAGGAAGTATAGGGGTTGGGGGGGGAGGCGGGTGGGGTGGGGTGGGGAATTTCTTGTTTGGTTGTTAGTTTTCTGCACGATGCACACAGCACAGAGTCCCATATTTTCCACATCATCCTTCACACTACACCTTAAGGACGGGTCATGACACCCACAGCAAGTGCCACTCCACTAGGAGATCTTAACATGGTTTCCTGGAATGTACGGGGCCTATTGAATAAGGTCAAGCGGGGGCGGTACTCCACATGGCGAAGCGTTATTCAGCTGATATCTTGCTGCTGCAAGAAACTCATATGCTAGGCAACAAGGCCCCATGTCTTTCTCGCTATGGATATGCCACAGTATACCATTCCGGCTTTTCCAGGGGGGCACGCGGTACAGCCATACTTATCCACCGCAGAGTCCCATTCCAAGTGACGCAACACTGGTCCGACCCAGGTGGCCGCTTTACGGTCATTTCCGGTACTCTGGCTGGGGAACGGATCTCAATTGCGAGTATATACGCCCCACCCCCGCTCGGCCAGACTTTCACAGACAGACTAACGCAACTATGGAGTGATCTCCCGGACGGCCCGACTATCCTCGGTGGAGACTGGAACGACACCATGGCTCCCTCGGATAGGTGGCGAGCCCGACCCCCAGTCACCCATCCTCCCAGGTCTAAACTCAACATACTGACGCATACATTGGGTTGGGTGGACACTTGGCGGGCTTTGCACCCTTCAGAGGCCGGATTCACATATGCATCATCAGTACACCCCACCCTCTCACGCCTAGATTATTTGTTTCTCCCACGTAGCTATATTCATAGAGTGTCACATGCCTCTATTCTGCCACGCGGCTTGTCCGATCACTCACCAATCCAGCTTAAGCTCCGCCTGCAGACAAGCCGTGCCCCATACCGATGGCGCATGTCCCCCTGGTTGCTTAGGGATTCCGGGTATCAGGAGATGCTACACCGGGCCACTGCCGAGTACTTTAGTTTCAACGCCGCATCCACTCAGTCCCCGATTATTTTATGGGAAGCCTTTAAACCTACCATTCGAGGAGCCGATATCAGCTATTGCACTGGAGAGAAGCGGTGCCGCATGGCATAGGTCCAAGACCTAGAAGATAGACAACTTGCCCTTCAAACCTCGTTGGTGGCAGGTTCTGATGCCGGTTCTCGCCGTAACTTGCTCCATGTTCAACAGCAGCTACGTCAGCTGCTCACGGATAATGCCAAAGAAGCCTGGCTGGCAACTCAATATAGGATATACCAATATGGTGATAAATCTAGTCAGATGCTCCACAGACTATGTCAAGCACGGGCCTCCCCGACGCAGGTCCCCCTCGTGAGATCCCTTGCAGGTGACACATGTACCTCCCCAGGGGCAGTGGTGCAGGCCTTTGCTGATTTCTATGCTTCCTTATACAGCGCCCAAGAGGGACTCGCCGAACCGCTCATAGATGCCTTTCTTTCGGATGTCCCCCGCAGGCGCCTCTCGGACGAGCAACGGAATGCCCAAGATCAGCCCATTTCTCTGGATGAGCTGCGGCCGGCCCTCACCAATACACAACAGGTCGTGCGCCGGGCCCAAACGGGTTCCCCTGCGATTTTATGCGACCCCTTATAGGGACCACCGGTCCCCACCTTCTTAAAGCGCTGAACCAGGCAGTAGAACAGAGGATCTTGCCCCCAGACTGGCGCCATGCCGAAATAGTGGTTTTCCTCAAACCGGGTCGCCCTCCGGAGGATCCAGGCTCGTACCGCTCCATATCTCTGTTAAACTTCGAGCCGAAATTATTGGGGAAGGTTCTGGCTGACCGCCTCCGCACCTGCATTCAGGACTTAGTGCATCCAGATCAATCTGGCTTTATGCCCCAACGCTCTACTAGGCACAATATCAGGCGCGTACATACTGCCGTAGCGGAGGCTCACCGACTGGGACGCCCTGCGGCAGTCCTCCTAGCTGATATCGACAAGGCGTTCGACTCCTTGAGCTGGACCTATCTTTTTAAACTTCTAGAAGCCGTGAACCTAGGGCCCCATTTTCGCGCCTATGTAAAATTGCTGTATACCGACCTTACGGCCACAGTTCGCGTGGCCGGCCATCACTCTGTCCCCTTTCCCATCCGCAGGGGGACCAGGCAGGGTTGCCCCCTCTCCCCGCTCCTCTTTGCCTTAGCAATAGAGCCCTTGGCTGCGTGGGTGCGCAGGGATGCGGTCTATCGGGGTTTGGATTGGTCACCTGAGTGCTCGGACAGGATAGCACTGTATGCTGATGACGCGTTATTCTTCTTTTCCGACCCTTGGGCCTCGGGGCCTCGGGTGCTTCAGATTTTGCGGGTGTTCGGCGAAACGACAGGACTATATGCCAACCCGTCCAAGTCGGTTCTTTTCCCCATATGCGGTGAACAGGGGAGTACAACGTGGGCCGCACAACTGATCATTGCTGACGAGGGGTTTAAGTACCTCGGTGTCCATATCACTAGATGCCCCACTGTGGCGTGGTCGCGCAACATAGCCCCCTTGCTTCCGGCGGTACGTGAGGAGACGACCGTGTGGTCCCATCTTCCCCTATCACTATATGGCCGGTCAGCCATTTTCAAAATGGTGTCCCTGCCACGCTTGCTTTATAGGCTGCAGAATTTCCCGTATCCCATCCCTCCGTCGTGGTTTCTCCAAATTAACGCACTCTTAAACAGATTCCTCTGGGGGGGAGGGGCGATTCGGGTAGCCCTGGCGACATGTATCCAATCCACCTACTGTGGCGGAATTGCGGCAGCAGACGTGCGGGCGTATTATTGGGCATCTCAGCTCTTGGTAATTAATGAATGGTGGTACAATTCTCAAGATGATCCGGCCTATGCGGTGGAAAGACTTTTCCTGGCGGAGCACCCACTACTTGGTCTCCTATACAGCAATTCGTCCTTGGCGGCGCTCCCCCCGGCCTGCAGTACGGTGATCCGGAGACATGTGTCCCGGTCCATGGGCTGGTGGGGCATGCTGACAGGCACAACCCCCTTTGGCGAGGCACGCGCCTCCGGCCCGTCTCCGCCCTGACCGGGTTTCGCAGATGGGATGACATAGGAATATCTACACTGGGAGATGTGATGCGTGGGCCCACGCTTAAATCCTTTCAGAGGATGCAGGAGGAGTTTGGCCTTCACAAATCCCAGTTCTATAAGTATTTACAGCTCCGGCATGCCCTGTTTCCCCTGATAAGGCATCTCCAGTCCTTACCAGAATTCCACCCCATGGAGGGCAGACTGTTAATGGGGGATCTAGGGGCCCATAAAACCCGCCAAATTTATCAAACTTTGATCACACACTCCAAGACGAACATACCACGGACCCGGGCGGCGTGGGAGGCGGACCTGCCGGCCCTGACGGACGACTGGACGGAGGCCCTTGCCAGCCCTAGGTATGCTGCTGTCTCCTCTAGGTACCGGTTGATCCAGTTCAAATACCTTCACAGAATATATTACACCCGCCTCCGCCTCTGGAAGATGGGGGCTATTCAGTCCCCTACATGCCTCCGCTGTGACTCTGAAGAGGGGTCATTTCTTCATACGGTCTGGAGTTGCGGTGCACTGGAACATTTTTGGTCAGGTGTGATGTCCTGCCTGAGGCAGGTATTGGGGTGGGACATTCCGGCGGACCCTAGACTGATACTTCTTCACAGCACAGAGGGCATCGGGGGAATAGATATAAGAGGCACCTCCTGTTCCTGGGTCTCACTTTAGCCAAGCGCGATATTGCGCAGCATTGGAAATCTTCATCTCCCCTGGGACGGCGGCATGGAAAACAGCCTTAGATACTTGTATGGCGGCTGAAGTGGCGGTGTTTCAGGCACGGGTGTGCCCGCAAAAGCATGGAAAGATCTGGGCCAGGTGGGCAACACACAGGGGTATTGACCTGTCCCTCCTTTTACAGCCAGCAAACCAAGACCCTATCGAACGACAGGTCATCAATGACTCACCGATCTAATGTGTTAACGGGCTGTAGCTGTGGACCTACTTTCTTTATTGTACATGTATTTGTGTTCCTTATGGGATGTGCGGTGCAGGGTTGGGGGGAGGGGTGAGATGTTGGACCGAATGTTTTACAGATCTCCTGGTGGGGCTCTCTCCAGTATCCCATGTTCATACATTCTGTCAATATACCTCTATGATGTTTATGGGGTTTTGCCCACTGGATGTAATAAATGCAATAAAATTTGTTGTTAAAAAAAAAAAAAAATGCGGCACAGCTAACCCCTCCCCGAGTTGTATCAAGTTGCAGAATGGCCATACAAAGCTTCTAATTATGGTATCTAATTCCTTAAAATAAGTACTAGCTAGGAAGATTCAAAGAAAGAAATCTGAACAAAGGAAGAATGGGCATTTTGACCAGAGCGATCTACCAATCAAAGTGAAAAAGTAACAAAGTTCACATTTCTAACAGTTTTCTTGTTTTGATGAGGGTTGGGCCATAATTTAAATGAAATAATTGGGAAAAATCATTGTAACAAAGATCCCTAAATACCTAACTGGGCGCTGCTGAACGATCTGTAAACTGACTGGGAGCTCAGAGGGTGATGAATTAAACAGTAAAATTTCTGCCTTTGCCCGATTCACTTCACATCCCCCAATTCACGTGAAGTTGTTAATTTCATCTATAGCATTCTGGATGTTTTACCCCTCGAGTATAAAATCACTTCATCGGCGAAGAGCTTAATTTTCACAATCCCCCCCTATAGGCAGAAGGATAAATGGATTATTTCAAATCTTGGCGGCTACGGATTCGATAAAAAGAGGTAAAAAGTAAGGGTATAGAGGGCTTCCCTGATGAGTTCCATGATTTATCTTCACTATCCCAGCCTTCTGAGAATTAATGATGATCCAGGCCTCAGCCCCCCTATAAAGTTTCTTAAGCATGGCTATAAGTATGAGTGGAAAGCTACATTTGTCCAAAATAAAAAACAATGCTTCCTAGTTAACAAGGTCGAGCGCCCTTTCTGCATCCATCATAAGAATTGCCGCATTTTCCTTGCTAACTGTAATCAATGGCTTTTATCAATAGGTATATATTAGCAGCCATCGATCTTTTGGGCAAGAACCCATTTTGATCCAGATGGATTATTGATTGAGCAGATGGTGCAATCCGGTCCGCCCAGATCTTCATAAATAATGTATAGTCTAGATTGAGTAAACGAATGGGTTGGTATGAATTAGGGTTTTTGGGATCTTTATCTTTTTTAATAAAACTTACGACGACCGCTTCCTCAAAAACTTTTTAGGTATTACACCCCCTCCTTGTTATAATTAAAAAGAACTATGAGAAATGGGAGAAGTTCATCTAAGAAAGTTTTATATACTTCCCTAGGGATCCCATCACTCCTGCTGGCCTTGGAATTGGCCATATTTTTAAGGGCAACGGCGACGTCCCCGGGCTCCATTTGTCTAATCAACATATCTTTTTGAGTGGCAGAGACTTTCAGGAGATGCAACATGTTAAAATACTGCTCTAACTCTTACTCTATGACCAGCTCAGTCTCTTCATATATGTGCCTAAAGTGATAAAAAAAAACCTATGCTATCTTTTTATTTGCAGTCTCTGTTGCACCTGTAACCACTATCATATATTTGTGGTGGTTGAGGAGGCCCAGGACCTTCTCTCAAAAAAGTTGAAATCCTCCATCAGCCACCATTACTAATTACACTTTATCCATCTGTTTCAGAGGATTGCGGGGGTCACACGAGGGACGCTGGGTGCAGCAACAGGGCACCTATTGAGGGTTAGGCGCCTTGGAGGGGGTGGGGGGAGCTATTCCCGGATCAAAGGAGGGGAGGGAGATGGGTGTAGTGTTGGGGGGGGAGAGAAATACAAGCAGTTGAAAGGAGCAGGTTACAGGAGAGGATGCATTGTTTTAACTTGATTATCAATAGAAAGCAATTGGGGCGAAATGTCTGTCTTGGATTTAGAGATCAGAAGATGTGGCAGGTAAAGAATGCAAAAGTTACAATATGTTAAGGACCAAGATTGATATTGATGGCTCTGGAAGAGGCTAAGATTAATCCTGCTGACCGATAACGGCTCAACAGATCAAAGTTATAACCTGTAATGTGAATGGTTTATTGAATAAGCAAAAGTTTGGGGCCCTGCTCAAGTGGTTAACTTCTTCAGGGTAATTTTCCTGCAGAAAGCCCACCTTAAGAGCAATATTGCCAAAATATTTATTCCGGGGAAATATTCGCTAGCCGATTACACCTCAGCAGGAGTGGCAATGCATGGGGGTAGGCATATTATTTTCCAATTCCTCAACATGGCAGATTATGGTGGTTTTACGGGATAGCAAGGGTAGCTGGATCTGGATCGAAGTCTGTGTGGCTGTCAATGTGTTGAACTCTCTAAACTATTATGGCCCTTTTTAGGATTAAACAAAGACTTTGAAACAAATTTACAATATTGCAATTCATGCAAAGGGTTGATTAGTGATTGGGGAAGATATTAATTTCATACAAAACCTGAGCTATGACACCTCCAATAGAGACAGACACAGATGAAGCCAAAACTGATAAGTTAATTAGCATATTTAAGCAAGACCAGCCTTTAGTGGA
Organism: Calotriton arnoldi; assembly: GCA_963921515.1. Lineage (NCBI taxonomy): Eukaryota > Metazoa > Chordata > Amphibia > Caudata > Salamandridae > Calotriton > Calotriton arnoldi. Next base: position 961,171 of record CAWUFW010007382.1, read on the forward strand.
CTGCTGGTGTCTACACTATCCCAGTTCCTCCCAAAACACACACTATTCCTCTAGATTTGGGTCGGCCTTTCGTCTAGACTTTTTCCTGGTGACAAACTTATTGTACAGGGGTATTGTCGAGATAGGGCTAAGCCCTTCTCATTTCATTCAATAGTCCCAATGGTTGTAATTTTAGAATCGATCCAGAGGGCGAGAACAAGATGACAATTCGACAAGTCTTTACTCAGCGATCAAACTTGGGTAAATGACACACGGCACTTTATTCTGGAGGTTTTTTTTATGAATTCTAACACAGCTCCTGTTTTTATGGTCCGGGAAGCATTTAAGACTGCTTTTTGGGGGTCAGGTGATTTTGTATAAAAACAAATTAACTAGGATTCAGACAGGCAAGATTCAGGTTTTACAGACAGCGATAGGCAAAGCCCTTAGCCAACTTGGAGGACCATTGGTAGGCTATGTTTCCGCTACAACACATCAACTAATACAAGACCAGCTATCAAGGGCACAACAGAACTCAGGGTTTTTCTTTGTTACAGGAAATTGCAGGTAGCAGAGCCTTATAGAACTAAACTCAACGCTTCACTCAAAGAAGTGATAATGGAAGTTACAATTCATCCTGGAGAAATGAAACCCTATAAAGAGCTGTAAAGGTCGATCGCAGTCACATTCTTATTTAGACAGAGGTTGGATTTTTGATGGTGTTCATTCGGTAATTACTGGACTCTGCGGACCACCACACACTCAAACCTTTGCACTAAAACCTTCTTCTAACTTTTTAATCTTATTTGGCATGCTAACCTATGCTGCCACATTAACAAGCATTGTTATAACCAACACGTCTGGATTTGAGAAGCTGATGCGATGGTTAAATTTTTTAGTTATCATTTTTTATATTGCAAGCATATGCCACAAAAAAAACATATCTCGATTACGCTACGGTGCGAAGGGATACATATCAATGTATCTGAAAGGGAGTTATTTCTCCCAATCTTTTCTATTTTGAACATTACCACAAAAATATGTGGAGTCATAACAGTTGATGTAAGGAAGAGACTTAACTCATATATCCCAAACATCTATGGAATAGATTCATAAGGATTCCACTATAATATGGAGTGAGGTCTATGAATGACACACATATGAGCCCTGATGGAGTTCAATAAGTAATTTGAACGAAACACGCTTGCTGGATGGTTTTATACAGATATAATAAAGCAATAAAACCATAATTGGAAAATACATATTGACCTCCTATGGATTGCAATTTTTTCATGGTGCACCTTTCTATTTGTTGTCATTTCAAGTCTGCTGGACAGTGGTACAGAACAACGGCAGGTACCGGATAAGCAGTGCACAGGACTATATATTTGGAACTTTGATTGAGGTGCGGTCTCTCTGGTCCGCCGTTGTTTGATGTTTTTGATTGCCACAAAAAAAAAAAATGCCTACCTAACTGCAGCAGCCATAAACACATATGAGTTTTAAATAAAAAATAGGCCGAATTAGATAAACATGATGACATAGTTTAAACTGACATGGATGACTGAAAAATGCTGGGGGAAAAACACACGCACACACTGGCAAAGTAGGGTATTGGCCCACCATCCTTGGGACTTAAGTGCACTTTTTTCGGGCTGGTGTGTGCTTGTGATCATGGAAATTGCGATAGCTCACCTTGCAAGAATGGCAAGGGATGAGATGGGCTGGCTCACAGCCCCATACGATATGTTGTGGTGTGCAGAAACAAAATGTCAATGAGTAATGAATACACCAATGGATGAGGAGGGCTAAGAGTACAGGACACTAGAAAAAAAATCTAATGCTGTCTCTAGCAAGACCTAAAAAATAACAAGCATTGGCATAGCCAATAGGTCTCGCCTTTGGGACCTTATAAGTATTTAGTTATGCAGCACAATATCCTTGGTGCAACAACATCAACTGTTGCATGGCTAAACACTTATAAGATCCCAAAGGCGAGACCTATTGGCTATGCCAATGCTTGTTCAACTTGTTAATGCTGTCTGGGCATTGGTTGCACCTCATTGGTACAAGTTTAACACAAAAATATATCAATTAGCAACAGAAAGGTGACCAGTCAACCTTCGCAAAGGGCCTTCCCCTGCGCAGCAATGTGTCGCTGTGTTTTTAGTAACTTTTGAAGTGTTTAAGCTAGAAACAAATTTGTTTTTTGTTAAAATCTGCAGATGATGCAGTAGATGATGGATTATGTAGCAAATATATAATTATGCAAAAAAAGATGTGGCTGCACAATCACAGAATTCCAGGGGCCCTGCGCATAATTACTATCTCCCCTATGTAGGACGAGGGCTGCAGCTCTGTAGGGATGTGTAAACAGCAGCCAGTCAGTGGTTAATTTGTAAAAAAAAAAAAAAAGAAATTTAAAAAAAGGGGAAGAGGCTCTCGTCAGGAAGCAGCTTGCACCAGACCATTTCTCCTGTTAGCGTCGCCTAAAACAGAACCAACTTCTAGCCATTAAAGTGGGGAGGGGATGTGGCGTAGTGGCCAGAGCTGCTGACTTCGGAGCCAGTTTCGAGTCTCGGCTTTGGCTCAACATCCTTAATCTTCCTGTAAATGAATATGTCCTTAAATGGTGCTAATGAAAAGCACTGGTGTTGATGATTAAGTATACAAAGAGAGAGAGAGGGACCCAACCACCAAAGGGGAGGGGTACCAAATTCGACCAAAGTCTCAGAAAAATCCCCCTTTGGGTAAGAACACATATACACAACCACATTCACACGAGAAACCTTATATCACCAATACGTTAACAATGAACACAGGATCCAAGAAATAAACTAATCAAATGAGTTCTCAATGAATAGTACAGATTTATTAGATTCAAAATACAGCAATTAAAAAAGACACATCTTAAAATTTCACAGTATTTTTAAAATTCATCAAAAAATAATATTTAAAAAACTTTGTCAAATTAGACCGTACCATCCATTAGATTGAATATACATTTTTCAAGAACAAATCAGAACATAAAATTTAAAAAAACGAAATAAACATGGGAGAACAAGCAGGAAAGTTGTTTCCAAGTCATAGGAATAGCCACTAAATCATGCACAGATCAATTGTCGGATCATGAGAAGAATCTCTCCTTTGTTTTCAATGACAGTTGTCCACATCGATTTATAATGGGCTTCCCTTATCTGTGCATCAACGCGTTTCGGTGGGCACTATACTTAGACCAACACCTTCTTCAGGAAAATAAAATACCTCCCAGATTACCAATCAATTTCTTAGTAATATCCTTAATATTTACTAAATTCTCTCCAATAGAGATCAAGGGAGGATATTTCTCATTCCTCCCACAGATATCTCAAGTCTCTTAGTAATCACACCTCCTCAGGTTCATTAATATCTGTAGGTGCCACGATACGATCAGGTATAATCTAACTTCGCACTTTTCCAGTATATTTAATACCTCCAAATTCACAGCTACCTTTCTTGATACTCTTTTTTCTTTAAGTTCAAACTAGCACCAAAGACCTTATAATTTCTGAAGGGATAGAAAGACGGTCTATGGATCATATCCTTCCCTTTATCACGTCTACTTCTGATTTATTTCAGGTTTATTTTATCTCGTTAAAGAGCAGATCAATTCTGATATCTGAGATCTGCTGGGAACACGGGGTGTATGCCTCCGTCAAAGGAAAACGAGGTATTAAGTATGTGTGCCACACTCATTACTGTAAAGCAAAGGAAAGTAACTAAAACGCTTACACAGTAGTTACTAAGAAAACCAAACAAAAATTAATCCATGCAAGTGTCCAGATTAGCAGGGGGCACTATTGATGATGCGCTGCTGCACATTTTTTACAACTTATTCCCATATCCGACATGACTGTTGTGTAAACGAGCAAGAAGGAAGTTTACTCTGGTGTTCACATAAATTGTTTTGTATTCCCGTAATTTGTATAATTTGTGCGCAACTAAAGCGCCGCAGTTACCTGCACTTCTATTGCTGTGTGCAAAATCACCACTTTGAACAGTTAAATTATATATATTTTGTAGGGAGGTTCACTTAGTGGGCTCACGCCTTGCAGTCAGTACGTGTAACACGATGCCACGTTTTATTTAGAAAATGCAGACGGGGAAGAGAAGGAAAGCCATGTGTGCATCAAATGTGGTATGCAAGGTAGTACAAACATGATTGCATTTCTGAAATCACCTATATGCACTGGTAAAAACATACAGATAAAGACAAATATTAATCTTTATTTGCAAGCCAACTTGCTCTTACCAGAACACGCTAAACATGTTTTTTAATAAAAATGCCGTCCTCTCCGATAAAATACACAACATTAAAAAACATGAGACAATATGCTTTGGCAGTATTGTGCAGCAACAAAGGGCAAGCTCTGTAGGTCCGTAATGTGCCGCTGCAATCTTATTTGTAACACAACTGAATGCGCTGAATGTGTTTGATTTCCAAAACGCTATTGGGGAGATAGCTGAACGCGCTGTATTTATTTATATATAACTTGTCCCAGAGCAGACAGGCCACACTTATTACAGTAAAGCAAAGAATACTAGTTCGCTGTTAGCAATTTGTTCAATATTAAGCAATTTGGTTAAACTTACCAATGTGTGAGTTCTGTAAATAAAACGCTAGTTACCGCTGCGCCTTGGTTTAAAAGAAGTATTTGTGCCACGCCCATGGACAGGACTTCCTGAAGGGGCTAAACATTAACATAACCTAGTCAGCAGACTGGAATTCACCCCCTGCACGAGGCCGGACGCTGTTCATGTATGTAGCAGCACAGTAAGCCGGGAAGAAGGTAGTGTGGAACCCGGCAGAACAAAAGAAAGTCTTGCGGCCTCCGGAAGCAGCTGCCATTATTTAAGATTACCGCAGCAGCAGCGAGGCGTGCGCAGCGCTGATCTTGAACACATAATAATAAAAATCGGGCGCATGCAGAAAAAATGCATTTAAAAAAAGCGCAGAGCGCGCTAAGCAACGAAAAAGGTAGTGTGGAACCCGGCAGAAAAGAAAAAAAAGAGCATTGGCCGCGCGGCCGTGAAACTGACACGGCCGTGAAAGTAATATCGCGCGCTGTGAAAATGAAGCTGACGAAGAGGGAGGGGGTAGGGTGCCTGCGAGTGGTGCGCGCGGCATAGGAAAGACAGATGGCTGAAGCTGACGAAGAGGGAGGGGGAGAAGGGCGGGGGTAGTGAGAGCAGAGAGACAGAGGGGGTGGAGGAGCATTGTAAGGCTTAATGAGCCATTACAAAAGCCAGATGGCCTGTGCACGTTCACGCGCGCGTAACCGCACGCTGGAGGCCGGCAAAAGCCTTTGGTAGCACTTTGAAAAGCCAGTTACTAAATGTCTCGCAGAGCAACGCATGCGCTGGCTCAGGCGAGACCTAATGATCATCTTACCGAAACTGATATACCTATTTGTCAATGTCCCACTCACGGCTCAGTTTTTCAAAAGGCTGCGCTCCAATATGATCAGACTTGTGTGAGCAGGCCGACAGTCTAGAATATCTTATGAAATTCACATTACCCCAGTCACGAGGCGGCTTGGGTGAGCCAGATCTTAAACTATATGCTTACTGCACCCCACACCGTTTCAACCGCATGTGTCAGTCGAGTGCGATCGTGAGGCGCCATTGCAGCTAAAAAACGCACTATTCCAGCCATACAAAACACCCAGAGCTGAAATTAACACAGTGGAATGTGTGCGGTGGGCATGGGACGGTATCCATAGACAGCACCTATGCGCCTTACTGCCACAGTGGCGGATAATCCTGCCTTCCCCCCACTGCAGGACAAAGGGGTAGCGCAACACGCAGGCACTTTAGGCATCAGAGCGCTTGCGGACCTATACCCGGGTGACCACTTTCTGCCCCCATTTCTTAGCACAGTTGAACGACCAATCACACTGTGACATCATAATACTACCAGATTAGGGCGAACTGCAAGGACAAGCACGGTACCTTCCTGGCTCCCCAACCAGTCAGCACTGCACTCGAATATGTAGAAACAACCAAATCACCGCATAAGCTAATCACGCGCCTTTACTCCCTGGTGAAAACTGCTTCCCCGTTGGACACCTCACGCGTGCGTAGGAACTGGATTTAAGCCTGGACATACCCGAGGAGCTATGGCTCTACTGCTGTGGCCAGACCGAGCGCCTATCTCCCAACTACAGGTTACACCTGATACACTTTAAATATTTGCACAGAATATAATCTGCACACCTTCACAGGATCGGTCTGGCTGAGGACGCAGTGTGTGTGTGTGCGCTGCTCCGCACGACCTGCCACTTTTGCGCATCTGGCCTGGACGTGCCCAAGGGTAGCATGCTACTGGCGGGATGTGTGCACGATCATCACTGACATTACTGGCGATCCCCTTTCACCAAACCCCAGAACGTGCCTACTAGGATATGTTAAAGAAACCTCAGACGCGCACCGCCGCCAAATCGCACTGCTATTGTTACTGGCTAAACGCAGGGTGGCGATACACTGGGGCCGGCGTCCACAATGCAGGCGTGGCTGAGTGATGCCGCGTAGTGTCAATCACAGCTCAATACCTACTGGGACCTTAAGCCCCCATGGTGCTGACCGATAGACATCTGGGACCCACTCTTGTCATATCTGCGTCAGCATGGTACTCCCACAGCGACCTGCAACTGCGCCGGCCGATACCTAGACTGACCCACCATGCCATGTGCTGTCTGGAGTGGACACCTAGTATACCCCCTTGACACGCACAACATGTCATAATTAGGCCTCCTGGCCTCAAAATGCTTTTGCCTCGTTTTATGTCACTATGATGGGGAGTTACATTATGTTGTCTACTTTACAGAACGTGTAAGTGTTGCATAATTTCAATATGTTGCCACTGACTTTATTGCATTGGGTTGCCTCCTGTACTGTGCACTTTCTATATGCACCAATAAAAATGTAATAAATTTTTTTTAAAAACTACATGGTTTTTCAATACAAAGAACCTCGACTTCAACGCTCTCAGCAACAACGCTAAGAAGGTACTACCAGACATCAGCTCCAATTCTAACGTCAATGACAATGTTTCACCAGTCTGTCTTAACAGACAATGTAGCTCCAATACAAAGCAAAAGAAAAGGCCAACACCCTCTTCCCCATGGCTTAATAAGTCACTCTATGATGAAAAGAAAGATCTAAGATTCCTGGAGAAGAAATGGAGACAGTCATCCTCCGTCTATAATCTCTCATACCTCCAATACACAAGATCGGTGTTATCACAAACATATCATTAGTGAAAAATCAAATCACTTTAAAACTCTTGTCGACTCTGCCAAGATCAGACCAAAGAAACTCTTTGACCTAACCAAAACCACCAGCAACCCCCATCATCTTCAACCACCAAATTGGACGACCCACCCAAGAATGCAGAAAAATGTGTACAATTCTTTGATGGAAGAGTGAAATTGCTCCTTGATCACAATACACATCCAGCCCCACATGAGGTATGCAAATCCAAAGGCTTCTGGCACAGTATCGCTGAGGATGCCCTCCTCAAAAACATCTTGAAAACGAAACCTTTGAACCATTCTGAGCCTGGACCCTGTCCTAAGCAACCTTGCAACAGACCTCCACACCTACACTCTACTGACCAAATCAATTATCCTCATTTTTCAGCCAAGGATCCGTTCCTGGTGCCCTCAAAACTGGTCAGGTGAGCCCACTAATAAATAAACCCTCCTCGGATGTGAATGGGCGTAACAACTTCCGCCCTATCACCAACCTCCCTTTCCTTGCCAAAATCAGTGAAAGATGTGTAGCAGAGCAACTCACCCAACATATCAAGGATAACAATTTTCCAGATGAATTTCAATCCTGCTTCAGTCAAAGCTGCAGCACCGAAACAGCACTGCTACAGGTTATCGATGATGCCCTTCGAGTCCTAGACTCAGGCAGCTCCTGCCTCCTGATCCTTCGTGACCTTCCTGCAGAATTTGATATTGTAAACCATTGCACACTTAAAACATTAAAACAAAGAATGGGAATTGAAGGCGTGGTACTTAAGTGGTTTGAATCTCACCACACAGGTAGATCTCAGATGATTAAAACTGAAAACTGTCTCTCAACTCCAAATGTCAAATCAAGGTGTCCCTCAAGGCTCTATACTTGCTTTGACCCTATTTAATCTTTCCATTGAACCACTATGAGCCCTTTTAAAAGCGTCCGGGATCCTTTATCACCTCTATGCTGACAACAACCAACTCTACCTCAAGGTATCCTCCAGACACATCTCACTTCTCGCCACCATCCTCAACTCCATCCCAGAATGGATGATGTCTCACCGCCTAAAACTGAATCCCTCCAAGACCGAATTCCTTCTTATCTCTATCTCAAACTCTACAATTCATGTTCAATCATGGATGGATAATCTGACCATTCTTAACAGTAAACCCACCATTGTTGACAGTGTGAAATCCCTAGGTGTCATCCTGGACAAAAGATTTACCCTCCACTCCCAAATCAACACCATGGCCAAGAATGTAAGCTTCCAAAGGCGCCTTCTCAGGGGATCCGACTTTACATTCCTAAACAAGACCTGAAAACTCTTGTCCAATCTATGGTACTCTCCAGACTGGACTGCTGTATTTCTCTCCCTGCATGCCTCCTAAAGACCCACTTATCTCCTTTAAAATTCTTCCTCCACTCTGCAGCGCGTTTCGTCTACAGGGCCAAAAGAAATGACTATATCACACCTATGTTGATAACTCTTCGCTGGATTCCCATTGAAGCTAGAAACATATGCAAGACTGCTTGTATCACCCATAAAGCCATTCACACTTCCACCCCTTCCAACCTAGCAAATAAACTAAAGATACCTGGTGGCTCTAGACCATCACGAAATATTGAAAATCTACTGCTCGAACCTCAAACAGGAAAGGCTAATGGCGCAATCTTTCTCAAGTAATGCGACTAGAATTTGGGAATCACCACCTCCAAACCTTCGCACCGCCACCTCTTTCCGGATCGATCTTCAAAAAGGACCTTAAAACTCACCTCTTCCAAAGACATTTTTCTCAATAATCTCTCCTTGGCAAGCTCCCCATTAGGCATATGCCCTCACATTTAATGAAGTGACCCTGGAGTGACCCAGACTGTTAAATGGCACTCTCAAGTTATAACGACCTTTCCGCATTAACTCTGTAAATATGGTTTTGTGTAACCTTAATCGCATTAAAATTTCTAAATATGCAATTTGTAAGAATAGGTAATTTGTAAATACTTAACTCTCACCATGAGTAACCATAGTAGCTATAGATACCGTCACTTACTACCCTGTTATTCTCAATTTCTCATGTAACGAAAGCGCTCTGACACCTCTGGGTAATATCCGCGCTATATAAAAAAATGCATAAATAAATCAGGGGATGGTGTCGCGATTTTGATAAGATTAAGACAACCTTCTCAGGGGCACAGGTTAGCACGGGGCAACATTTTTCGCACGATATAGCACCGGGTACGATGAGCTCATTTGGGGGTAGGCAACAAGCTGCACCGAAAAGTAGCCCTTTTTGGGAGGGGTGCAAGGAGTGGCACCAGGCGTTTGCAGGGTGATGAACCGGGTAGGTTTGAGCTGGGGACTGCACGGGGCGAACGGAGGTAAACCTTTGAGGACACTGACCTGCACTGCACAGGCCTGGAACAGCAATTTAATGACGGAGATGCACTGGCGAGAAGCAGGCTACTTTTGGAGGCGATGATAAAGAGCGTAGGCTGACTACAGCCCTTTACGGCAGGGCTAGCGCTTATGTGCAGAGGATGCGCTTAGCCAAAGATGGGGACCTGGCAACACTGTCAAAGTCTGGCTTACAGGGCAAACTTAATACTATTGTAACAGGTTACTGGGAACCTTGCGGTCTCTTCACGCGGTTCCCCATGGGCGCTGTGACTCACCAGGACGGGCAGTCGAAAAAGGGCTTGATCGGATTAGGGGCTCCAGCCATTTTGTGTACAAACCACTCGAGCAAAATCAGAAGGCACGTCGGGAAAGGACGCTTCACCAATGGCAAAGGCAGTGCGGCGCATGCGCACTTCCAACAGACCACTGTAGCGAGTAAATTTCAGAGAGGAACGAAACAAGCCCAGGAGTGGTGCGTGCGTGCGCGCGCTGCCTGGAATGCAGCTGAGGCATGAACCGGCAAAAGCTAGACAAAAACAAGTGACGCGCTGGACAGCTGACCACACGCTCGTGCATCGCGAGTGACGCGATGGACAGCTGACCACACGCTCGTGCATCGCGCCCGCGGGTAACCGCACGGAAAAGGCCATTGTGCACGAGCGTGTGGTCAGCTTTGAAAACCACCTACATAAAGTCTCGCAGAGCAGCGCATGCGCGCTACTCTAGGCTCGACCTAAAAAGGAAGTACAGTGTGTCTACGGCTGACAAAGTTAAGATCAGCAGACAGAGGTTTCAGCTCTATGACTTTGAGGCATGTTCAAAAATACTGCTGTAAGCTTCCAAATGTCTGATGAGAATTTCAGTGCAACTAACTTCTTGATCTAAGGTTTGAATACGAAAACCACTGCACAGTGTAGCATACAGACATGCACACAACAAGCACCGACACACAGGACAATAGTCACACAGGTTTTTACAGCAGTATGTAAGAAGACTTTGCCACCATTTTTTTTTTTTTTTTTTAAAAAGCGTTTGTTACAATATACTTTTAAAAAGAGAGCCCATTCATAATAGGCCACATACCCATACATTCTGCATTCATAATGTTTGAGAAATTGAAACGTTCTTCAAACTGCTCTTGTGGCCGTCTTGAAAAAAAGATGCTTACTAATCACTCCATAGTGTCAGCAGGCTGCACTACCGATTGGCTGTGTAGTGTCTGCTCACATGCTGTTGCTACAGGTGGGTGACCCACTGAAGGCTCAAGCCAGATGCCCGTCTCTGGTTCAGCTCAAGGTACTCTTGGAACTTTGAACCGAAAATGAATAAAGCCTTCAGGTGGTCTCCGGAGCCCTTCCTTTAACATCAATCACCATTTTTGAAAAAGTCTTGTTTCAACATCATTTTTTTATTTTAAACTTTAGTTTTAATGAGTTTCTCACAAAAACAAAACATAACAAAAACAAGCGGTGTAAAAGGCAGGATACAAATCAATAGAAATACCATTTCCGTATATCCAGGCAAGGGTCATGAATAATAAAACATTACTATGTTGTGTGGGTCACAGGAGGCAAAAGACATTCCTTGGCAATGGCAGAATGATGAGCATAAAACCATTTACTCAAGAAGTACACATCCCAGTCCAAAATGCAAAAAATCTAGGCATAATTATTGATGACAAGCTGAATTTCAACAAGCATATCAGTTCAGTTGTCTCCTCCAGTTTCAATACTTTGAGAATTATTAAGAAGATTCTTCCTTTCATCCCTCTTACCTCTAGAAAAACAGCCATATCCTTACTTATTCTCACGCAACTGAACTATTGTAACGGGCTGCATGTTAAGCTCCAAAAACAGTACGTGAACAAATTACAGAGCGTGCAAAACGCGGCAGCAAGACTTATTCTTGATTTGCCCAAGTTCCATTCTGTCTCAGCTTCCATTAAGAGACTTCCCTGGCTTTCAGTGAATAACTGAATCAAATTCAAGGGGCTATGCCTTACTTATAAGGCCTTGCATAATTCAGGTCCTTGTTACCTTACACAATCTCTTTCTTGGTACATACCCAGCAGAGACCTACGATCTAAAGATTCTTTGATGGTCTCCCACCCCAGTTTCAAGAGACTTAAATGGGGGGGGTTGCTTCTCCTCCCAAGCCCGGCACTCTGGAATAGTCTGCCTATAAATATCAAAGCAGCTCCCACCTTACTGAGTTTTAGCAAACTGCTAAAACTTAGCTTTTCAATGCCTAGTACTCTCCTGCTCTTGCCAATACTGCCACGCCCAATTAGCGCCAAGACACCCTCGGGTATTTGCAGGCTTTACGAATTAAATAACATAACACACGCTATCACACTTAAATCGACAAATATATTACTAGGTAGCAAAGAATGAACAGAATCCTCACATCTCATTTTCCATGTAATCGCCTGAGCTAGCATGGCCTTCTTAGTTAAATTTATTAAGAAATAGCCTCCAAGTCATGATAGCATCCTCAGCCCTCTCGTCCTTACGGGCGAGGCGCATAGGAGTCTCCTCCACTTCACCCCATTCACAGAGGTCCCTAAGCCAAGAGTAAGACTGTGGCAGCCTGCTACACATCTAGCCAATTGCTTTCCTCCTTTTCGCTAATAGCAATTCAAGCTGGGCAAGCTTGTAGGGGATCTTGCGACCCTTGGGTCTCGACCCCCACTCCTAGAAGGCAAGCCAGCAGGGTGAGGGGGATTTCAATATCTGTTGCCCTTACTATGGTTGGTACCACATCTCTCCAGAAACCCTGCATTCCAGCACAGGACCAGGTTAAATGTAAGAAAGAAGCTCCTAGCTCCCCACAACGCGCGCAACTAGCTCCTCTCATTGGGGTCAATTCCGTTGATCTGCTTAGAGGCCACGTAGGTGCGATGCATTAAATTAAAATGCAGTAACTTGAACCTGTGGTTACAGGACAACCGCCTCATCAACTCGCAAGTACGGGACCAGTCGGAATCCTTGATGGGCTCCCCCAACTCCAAGGCCTCGCGCACCGCACAGGCAACACCATCTGCCTGTATCGCACCATAAAACAGGGTAATTAGGTGTTGCATGTCTCCCCATTGGAGCATTCCACTGTGCACTAGGGAGGACTGAGGCGCTGCTGGGAACCCAGCCCATATCTCTCTTGAGTATGTTCCAATTTGGCATAATGTAGAAAGTTACCTGGTCCTACCCCAAATGTCTCCTGTGCTTTCTGAAAGGTGAGGAAAACCTCCCCCGGGTACAAGTCACCAGCTACTGTGCATCCTCCCAGCCTCCACTGTTACAAAGACATATCTTTGTCGATTGCACAGAAGGGCACCAAATCACACATGTTGAGCTACCTGTCAAAGGGGGCTCTACTCAACACCCTCGTGACAACAGTCTCCCACACCATTGCTATCTGTCGTACCAAGTAGGGAGCTGGATGTTCAGAGCGACCCCTTCTCATCAATAATCACACCAGGGTATTCCCACCCAGCATTTCCGCATAGTGACTTTTCCCAGTTGTTGGAGTTGGTCAATCACGCTAAAGAGTGGCTGTGTAATAATAAACATGTTGGTCTGGGAGGGCAAGTTCCCCATCGTCCATATAGCGTTTAAGAACTGATAACGCAACTCTACTGCGCCTCCCCACCCACACCAGCTTATTGAGCAGGTTATCCAATTTACAGAAGATATGCGGCCCAAGTGGAAACAGCGATTTTTGAACTAAATAAAGACACCGAGGAAGGAAGACCATCTTTGCCACTGCTGCCCTGCCCATCACTGATCAAGGGAGTCTAGTCCAGAAAGCTATAAAGGCTTCGAGCCTCTCCATCAGATTGTCTACATTCAGGCAATTAAATGCAACCTCAGTGTGAACAATCTTAACGTAGAGGTCCTGAATCACCTCAGTCTCCCATCGGAGGCCCAGATCCAGCATCCGGGGCAAAGGCACCCCGATCAAGCTCCTGAGCGGAAACAACAGCGACTTACGGACATTGACATTACGGAGGCTGGACACCTGTCCAAAAGAAGAGAGCAAGCACATCAAGACTGGCACCCATCGTTCCCAGGTGTAGACATAAATGAGTGCGTTATCTGAGTAGAGGGAGATAACATACAAGGTACCCCTACCCGGATTCCCCACTGCACCAGCTCCCTACATAACATTAAGGTCAGGGGTTCAATTGCAAGAGCGAATAGCAGGGGTGACAGGGGGCAATCCTGTCTAGTCCCTCTCCCCATGGCTCGGGAGGTCACATCCAACTCTAATGTGGACCACAGAGCCGGTTTACAGAAGTCACACCCAGCTGCAGAACACCGGGACCAATCCGAGACCCTTCAGAACTGCCATTACATAAGCCCACTCTACAGTATCACAGGATGTATTTTTTTTTTAATCTAGGGAGCCCAGGGTCTGTTCCCGGTTGTCATTGATGGTCTTGTAGAGCATGTAATAACTGTATTTCTAAATGTTGCCGTGTATGACCTACATCTTGCTCACAAAACGCTTTCTTGACCTTTCACAAGATTGTCTCCTACGTGACCCTGTGTTGGTGCCCTGGGCCGGTTTCTACTGCACCCACGCATTTATCTCTGGAACTTGTATAGGCAACAGAACAGGTCTGTCCCTGCCAACGGCCTAACACCTGGCCAGGTCACGAAACCCTCCTCAGCTGCAAGGCATGAAAGCTGCCCCCAAACAGGAATATGTCCAGCGCACTCCTGAACTCCTGCATTCCTCGGAGTTTCCTTTGGCCCAACACCTGAAAATCTGCTCCACACACCTGAATTCCTGCATACCAACTGACTTTCTGTCATCCTCCTACACCCGAGGGGAGTGTCTACATCCTATAAAAAATGCTGCATGCCAAGGACATTTTGAACAGTCTCCTGACACCTACGCAATCCGTGGGTCTCGGACACTCTTCCATCTCTAGAGATTATCTTTTGTTGTACTAAATAAATCTTTTGTTTCCTTGCTTCCAGAAGTGTGGTCTCCCTTTCTTTGGAATGACAAGCACATGAGTAAGCCTTCGCAAATTGTACGCAATACTGTGCGCTGGCATAAAGCTGCATTGATCTTCATGTACTAACTTTGAATTACCCCTCCTAGTCCAGTCGCAAGCAACTTGCACAGAATATTGATGTCTGAATTGAGCATTCTGAGTGGTCTATAGGAGATGGGGTCTGCGGCGACCCCTCCTGGTTTTGGCATAAGACAGACAACTCCTTCCCTCCTGGTGGGTGGAAAAACAGATAGCATTCTAGTGCTTTGAATGCACAACCAGGAAACTTGGGATCAATCCTGGCTTCCTCCTTGACCAAACTGTATGAGCCAAGTCAGTTATCTTACTTAACTGTGCCTCTTTTTCCTCTATCATTATGTTTGAGAGCCTTTGAAATATGTGAGATCAGGAAGTGTGCTGTACAAAAAGCTCTCGTCTACGTTTTAGTAGAATTTAATGTTGCTTCACCTATAGTAACACCCTAGGCCACATATTTGTATCTGACAACAGATTTACCCCTTGAATCACCAACAGCATAGTCGTTAGGGGGTATGGAGAGGGCATGATTGAATGAGCTAATGTCTGGAAATTATCACTGCTAATATATACCACTCAATTAAGTGCCAACTATGACGCCGGCTGGGCTCTTGTTATGGCCTTTCGAGCCAAGCCAGGCTTGGCCCCTGTACAGCGTCACTCCATTAAATGGGCCCAACACAGTGTCACTTTATCGGTCAAGAGCTCACGGCGCAGCACTCCATCATTCAAGGCTCTTTATTACGTCACTCCTCCAGGAGCATCTCTTGTTTCGTGTCACTGTATCCAATAGGTCTTTCATAAGAGGGGCTTGGGGTCCGTCGCCGTGGTATCATTTTTTCACGAGTCACGTAAACAACGCAATTGGCTCCATTCATTGCCTTTTAGAAACTGTACGCCAACTGCGTGAATCGAGTTTGTGAATTTGAAGGGGACAACCGCTTCCCGTCTGTACTTAAAGGTGACAATGCGGAGGGCCCTTAAATATCTTCGAAAACTGATCAACACCCCCTCTTCATCAAGATCATCTGCTAGGGTGGGGTGATCCACAGCCTATATTCACAAACACCACCTAAGGAAACAACGTAGGCTAGTGCTATACTAACTGGGGGTCATTAAGTGTCTTGCTCAGCTGTTCCACTTCCACCCAGTATTCACGTCCCCGGGTGCTCCGAAGGCGCTGCGCAGGCCAATGCATGAGGTAGGGGACAGCGCAGCCAGCGTGGCACATGCGTACTCACCTGCCCACAAAGTTCTCGAGTACGGAGCTCTTGCCGGCGCTCTGCCCGCCCACCACGGCGATCTGTGGCAGGTCTAGGTTGCAGGACTGGCCCAGGGAACTGAAAGCATCCTGCAGCCTGTTCACCAACGGGATCAACTCCTCCATCCCGCGGTTCCCCATGGCGGCGGCTGAGGCGGCAGGTCCCGCGTGACGTCACACGCCCCCTGCAAACCCGTGACGTCAACGGACCAGAATGTGCCGGTGTCCCTTTCACTGTCTGTGTTGTGTGTATCTTTAATTCCAGGCCGGCGACTACTGTTCCGTTCTGCCCCTTCCCACTAAGACAGCTCCCGGAAAATAAATAAATAAATTAAAAAAACTGCCGCTCCTTAGGTTAGTCCTATCTCTCCGCCCCCTTTACCATCCCTGGTTCCCTATTCGTTGACGGCTCCGTCAACAAGTGCTACTTGCCCTTTCCATTGGACAGTCATTGCTGTCATTCATATTCGATGCCGAAGGGACGGGATTTAACCGGTGAGGGGAATGGGTCACCCGTCAAAGGAGGCATGCTCGTTATTGGTCGGCTTTCTGTGTCAGTCAGGGTAAGAAGGCGTTCCAGATCGCTTCCTTGTAGGCGTCATTGCACAATGCTAGTATTGGCCCAGAGTTTTAGCTTTCTCTCACGTGACTTTGTTTAGGGCAGCACAACAGCATAGACGAAGGACCAACTGATTAAACACGTTCACTTCCTACATTTAGGATTTTTTAAAATGATTTTATGTCTCCAGTAGCGCTACACGCATTTCGAATCTCACCATTGATGCAAGCCTGTTTTGAAATATTTGAACGCTTTTATTTTTTTCCAAAATATTCCAAGCTCGGAGCTAAATTAATGCACACTAACATTTTTGGGAGAGTTGTACATTCTACAGATTTCATAGGACTAGAATGGTAAATTAACATTGCCAGCTTTTGCAGAAATCTATGTTCTCCTGCGGATACAACAGAAGGTACATGGACGTTAAACAAGTCGCACCACTGTCTATATAATAAAAGTTGTAGGGCAACCATTCACCTTGAGCGTGATTTTAGGACAATGTCTAAACAAACGTTGTTGCTTCTTGTGACGATTCTTTATAGATTTGTGTTCTTCTTTGCAAGTGGCCAATCCTACCTGCGCATGTCAGTTTGTAACTGACATCACCATCACACATACAGCTTCCTCACTGTTACTCGATGATGATGTTGAAAGAAGCCAAAGCGACAAACAGGTACAGGATTCTCTTTATTGTGCGTCTGTCGCGATCCTCGTCCGACAGCAACTGCCGTCCAGCCCCCCTCGCCAATTCCACGCAGGGAACTCCCTCGCCCGCGCATTCCACACTCCACACTAGCCCAACACACCCCCCATCCTTAAGAAAACAGAAATCAGCTTAATGGAAAATAATGCACAGAACAGAGGTATAACACAAATAACTAAATGAACATCTATAATAAACAGAAAAGATAATTACTCGGACAGGAGGAACCAGAAGTTAAAATCTGCTATAATCCTTGAACCTGGCAGGAGCAGTCCTACCCCTGGAAGAAACTCTCCTCTGGTGCACAGGGCTTGGGTCTGCATGCACATGATCTCTGGAAGGAACCCTCACGTGGTACGCAGGGCTAGAATCTGCCTGTACCCCCAATTTACTATTCACATAGGCAGCTTTGGATTCAGGCATCACAGAAACTGCACTCTTATTCCACACTTTACGATTCTCCAGCACTACCACACAATCTTTTACCTCCATCACCCGAACTGGTGCAGAAAATCAGGAAAACCCCTTGCGAATTAAATCAGGTTTTTTGACTCTCACCCAAGTCACCAACGCAAACAGGAGACGCTCTGCAACATTCATCCCTGGTACCACACTTCTTCTGCACCACAGCTCTTACATCCACCGCGCCTTCCATCTTCCCCATATCGACAGACTTTCTGGACATCCAATCCTTGTTCAATTTAGATCCTGCAACTCTATCTCTTAACAGCGTAAAAGGAGAAATCCCCGTGCTGAAGTGAGGTGTAGTCCTCAATGCCCACAACATATCCTTAACAGCTTTCATCCAGTGCAAACCATTCACAAGGGCCAGTTGCAACTGATCCTTGATCACACTGTTCATGCGTTCCACCAAACCATTGCGGCGAGGGTGGTAAAGAGACGTGAGGACATGTTTGATGCCGTTCTCCTTTAGGAAACCTTCCATCTCCCTGGACAGCAATTATGTCACGTTATCCGTTACCAACTCTTCTGGAAATTCCTCCCTGAGAAATACCTCCTTGAAAAACTTGATCACAACTTCAGCATTCACATTGTCCACAAACTTCACCTCTGGCCATTTCGTCTTGTGGTCCACCAAGACCAAAACATACTTAGGTGAACTACCCGTGACTCCGAAAGGCCCAGCAATGTCAAAAGCAAGCTTGCACCAAGGGGTATTCTTTACAGCAACCGGGTCAATAGGGGAAGGGCATGTGACTTGGGTCTTGTCGTTAGGTACACTCATGCAACAATCCCGAACATAGTGTTTGATAGCCCTGTCTTCTCCTGGCCACCAAAAATCTTCCCTTACTGTCCGTTTCATGGCCCGAATGCCAAGATGACCCTCATTGGCTAGGTCTAAAATCTTACGCATGCAATTGGGAACCACTAACTGACCACACCTGCGCATGATCCCCCTTACAACGGGCAATTCTTCACCAACGCTCCTGTACGGAATTAATTCAGTGGGCGTGTCCTTACTATTGGGCCATCCTACCGAAACAACATTTTCCACCGCCTTGAGCTCCTTATCCTCCAACACCCCATCCAACCATTATTGTTCTGACAACGCGCCCTTGTCTACATCATCCACAGAAGATACCAAACACACAATCTCCAATTTGTCAATAGATTCCTCCCTTTCCGCAATGTCTATTTGGGGTAACCTCGATAAGAAATCAGCCACGTAGTTCTGTGCACCAGCCACATACTCTAGTTTGTAATGAAATTCCTGCAACCTGTACTGCCATTTGGCAATGCACGGAGTTGCTCTGCCACCCCCTTTGGTGGTTTATGATCCATTCTGAACACAAATTAATTCCCCCACAGGTAGTTCCTAAAATGTTGCACACCCCACCACAACGCCAGGGCCTCTTTCTCTATAGTGGAATATGTGCCTTCCGCCCCTTGCAACGTACGTGATGCAAACGCAATGGTTTCTTCGGAACCGTCATGTCTCTTCTGCATGAGGACAGCTCCAAGACCCACATTGCTCGCATCAGCAGAAATAATGCACACAACATTGATGTTAAACGGTTTTAGAGGCCGGGCTTGCACAATTTCCTTTTTGATAAGTTCAAAACTGCTCTCACACTTGTTGTCCCACACAAATCTATTGTTTTTCTTCAACAAATTCCGCAAACATACGATCTTTTCTTAGAAATTTCCTACGAATTTAGCATAATACTCCACCAACCCAAGAAAGGAACACAATTGGTCCTTGTCCTTGGGTCTGGGTGTATTTTGAATGGCCTCCAAAATCTTAATTTTAGGCTCCACACCCTTAGCAGAAATGTAGTGACCCAAATAGTCCACACCTTCCTGGAAAAAAATGCACTTGTCTCTTCTTAGGGTTAAACCACTCAACTTCACTATCTCAAAAACCTGTTTCACTCTTGCATCATGTTCAGACTCAGTCTTCCCGTATATCAATATATCATCTTGGAAAGATACAACACCCAAGGTATTTACAAACAGATTCCCCATTAAACGTTGGAATACCGCTGATGCCGACACCAAACCAAAGGCATGCAGACATAGCGGTAAGCCCCTTCGGACGTAACAAAAGACATGAGGATTTTTTTAGGAATGTCAGACTTTAGTTCTTCTTTGAGGGAAAAACTGACTCAGGAGAGAGGAGAGGGGATACTACGTTCCGCCCCAAGTCTAATTTTACACCGATGACTTCAGCACTCCCTTTAGAGGTGGCTACCTTTGAACGAGCAGTGATCCACAAAGTGGAAGAACTAGCCAAAAGAGAGTCTCATCCATATAGGAACCTTACTAAGGATGAGAAGGAGGCACTGGAGCAATTGAAAGGAAATCCTGATCTCATTATCAAACCGGCGGACAAGGGAGGGGCCATTGTCCTCCAAACAAACACTGCCTATGAAAGTGAGTGCGTCAGATTACTCTCTGAAAACAGAAACTACAAAATCCTCCCTAGGGACCCGACACCAGAAATTGAATCTGAGATAGCTAAACTGGTTGAGAAAGCAGTCAGCAATGACTGGATCTCGGAACGAGAAGGGAACTTCCTATGTCAGCAAAATCCAATTGTGCCATACTTCTACACCCTCCCCAAGGTGCACAAACCTACCAGACCGCCCCCAGGCAGACCCATCGTGTCTGGCATTGGGTCCATATTGGAACCACTATCGCAGTTCTGCGATTTCTTTTTCAAGCCACTAGTTCAGAACATGAAGGCCTACTTAAAAGACACGACGGACGTCCTGAACCTCATCAAGGACATGGACTTTGACCCTACCAGAGAATTCTTGGTTGGTCTGGATATTGAGTCCCTCTATACTAATATCCCCCAGATGGAAACATTAAGGGTGATAGAGGAGATTCTGTACACACAAGAGTGGTCATATTGCACCCCTAGGTCATTTATACTACACCTGGCAGAGATTGCACTTACCAAAAATTTCTTTGAGTTCCAAGGGACCTACTATTTGCAGACCCGTGGCACTTCAATGGGGAGTGCTTTTGCCCCTAGTTTGGCAGGCCTTTATTTAGCCTCTTTTGAACAGCAATTCATCTTTGATCCTGGTAGACCATGGTATAATAATATCAAACTATGGAGACGTTTCATTGATGACGTGTTGCTCATTTGGTAAGGGGATGAATCATCCATCACAGATTTCTTACTTTGGTTGAATAGCCAGAACCCCCTTCTTCACTTCACATCCACTGTTACCAAGGAAAGTCTCCCTTTCTTAGACCTGGAGATCATCCCTAAGGATGGGAAACTCATGACACGGGTCTTTCATAAACCTACTGATAGGAACGGACTCCTTATGTTCAAGAGTTTTCACCCGAGATCATCGAGGGAAAACCTACCAGTAGGACAGTTCATCCGCCTTCGGAGAAACTGCTCTGACACAGGGGACTTTAAAGTAGAGTCGAATACTGGCAGAAAAACTTCAGAAGAGGAAATACCCAGACAAAATCATCAAAAAGGCACAGAAGAGAGCACTGAATTGTAATAGGGGGCCCTCCTGGAGAGTATAGAGAAACCGCCAGTCAACAGTACCATCTGCATCACAACCTTTAACACCGCTTCCAATAACATCAAATGCATTATACTAAAAAATTGAAGGATTTTAAATTCAAATAGCCTCAACCTGGAGAAACCTCTCTTCTCTTTCAAGAGAATTTCCAATATTAGGGACCATTTGGTCCATACTAGACCACGATTAGATACACAGAGGGGTCAACAAAGATTATGGGATCTTGCCCTAGTCACAGGTCACACTAGGTGTGGATCATGCAATGTTTGCAAACTCACTGACAACACAAAAAGCATCGATGTACCCCTGGGAACAGCGCAGACACGCAAACTATAACTCAGAAAATGTAATTTACATTATCAAATGCCCATGTGGCTTACTGTATGTGGGGGTGACGACACGTAAAGTAAAGATTAGAATCATGGAGCACAGAAGTAATATCAGGTGCCAGAGAACCATGACGCGATTTACTACACACTACGCAGAGAAAAGACACTCAGTAGATGACTTGTATTGGACTACACAAACCACACATTCCTACTATGACACGAGACCCTAAAAAAATCCTATTCCTTAGGGAACAGAAGTGGATTTTCAGGATCCGCAGTCATGAAATTGGACTAAACGATGACATTCCCTGGAGTACTCTAAGTAGACTGTGACCAGCTTCTCAGTAACATCTGACGCCAGGGCCGGACTGGCCGTAGCGGGCACCGGGCATTTCCCCGGTAGGCCGCCAGGGTGGGGGCCGTTTTTGGGCCCCTGGGGGCCATTTTTGTTACTGGGGGCCGGCAATATCACCCCCCCTGTAACAAAATCGTCCGAAACCGGCCCTGGCACACAGCTTGGCCGCACCCCCCATCCACCCCCCTACGGGGGCCGGCCGAGCAGTTTGCCAGGGCCGGTTTCGGTTCCCAGTCCGGCCCTGTGACGCACTTGTGACCTCAGTGCACCACTGGTATAAAAGTACTTATCTATAACCACACATCCTGAGAAACCACATCTTTCAATAGACATTAGTAAATTGATGGTACTATCGAGGGTACAGTGGTTTTGACAGAAACACAACATTCCCCTAACTAAGCTGTAATATTCCGGGGTACTTTCTTTATTTACTTGGTAATCTCCATGAATGTGGATGGTGGCATATAAGAGATGTACCGGTAAAACGATGCACCTCCAATGATACTCACTTCCTTCCAGGGTATGCCTGTGTCAACATGAGTGGAGATGATATGGTGCTCTCTAACGCTGGTGTGGAGTGAGGCGCGCAGACCGCCAGCGTGCATTGTGGCCGGTCCCTTAGACAGTGTGAGGTAATATCCGTTCCAACAGGGAGGTCCTAGCACTTCCGGTTGGCAAAAACACCTGCGTTCTAGCCTCAGGTCCAGAAGTCCCGCATCACGTCACCACTTCCGGGATCATGTGACGGGAAGCATAGACTCTATGAAAAGAGATTCCGATCACTTGCTGTGAAACTTCAGTGTATATGGAGAGACATTGTCACAGAGGCGGAATCACCTTGATGAAGTGAGCGGGGAATATTTGGTGGCATAGGCCAAATGAATGCAACGAGATAGCTCCGTTTAAAATCGAAGCATGGGCACGACATCCCGACAGTCATTTTACACAAGATTTCGCATGGTACGATCAGACACGGATAGATCCATGGATGTCTCTAGGGGGGTGGGCAGTGTACAACAAATGCGTTTATATTTTATGTGAAGGACCTACACAGTTGATTTGTGTGTCTTTCTCTAACTTCTCATGCATTACCCCCTTGTTTTATAACTAGCATGTGACTACAGGGAGCCTTCCTCGCTCCAACGCTTTTTTGAGCACAAACTGCTGTGAAACTCGGTAAGAGTTACTGGGTTCATTTCTCGGTGGTATACGACACGCCCTGAGGGATGTTAGGGGCAGATGGTGAATTCCGAGTAATGATTTTAATTTAAGGAATTTTAAGCTTACATAATTGATTAACGTTATGTGAAGGCATTGTCCTGATATACGGTGATTAAATGAGAGTATAATTATCCGTACGCACTGATTTAGTTTAGAGGGGCAGAGTGGTATGTTTAAAAAAAAAAATGTTTTGCACATCTATGAATGAGTTTTTGCACAAATTTCTTTCACTTGGCCATATTTTCTTACTTGCAGATTTTATCCGAAGTGTGAATACATGACCCATATGTGAATACAGGGTCAGTCCTTGATCCTCTTATGAAGGTAGGAAAGGAGGGTATGATTCCGGGGATCTGGTAGTTCTGATGAAAGCAGAGGAAGACACAACAACCGGCTGAAACATGTCGACTCATATGCAGAGAGGAGGGGTGGATGGTTCATAATCTACCCTGTTCACCACCATCCTTTGGTTTTCTATACCTTTTAATCCTGGCCAGGGAGTCCAGGAATAAAATAGGGAATTGGATATCCCTGAGCTAGTTTTAACGTCTGATTTTCTGCACTTATTTTTTGCTTGATCCCTACTCTTCTTTGTGTTTGTATTGTTTTCTCCACCCTATTGCTCCACCCCATGCGTTGGCCTGCACAGGGGTGTGTCTAGCAGCCCAATGATGAAGCATGTCGCAATTTTGTGGGTGAGGGCAGTTTTTCCAACATATTGACTTTGCCATAAAAAACTCTTTAAGCGATTCTCTCACTCCTACTTCTCTTTGTGTGAGTAGTTAGCTTTAGAGAAGGTCGAAGTAGGAGTTTCCCCTCCTCCCCCTATCGTGTGTGTGGTACAAAAGACATGAGATGCCTGGAAACCCTGCTCAACTCAATATGATGGTATGCTGAAGAAACGTCCAAGGAAGTGAAAAATTTCGCAACATCCAACGTTGCCAACATCTCATTATTGTTAGGCAGGGGTTGGCGATCAATCCAAATGCTCGAATTGAGATCACGTAAATCTACGCAAAGCCTCATAGACATGTCAGCCTTGTGTGCCAAAACTATGGGCAACCACTCTGACCCCTCAACTGGTTCAATTATGCCCATATTACACAACCTTTTCAATTCCACGTGTTGAGCTAGAATTAGCACCGTTGGCAGGTTTGGCAGTATGTTTAGCACTCAATTGCTTAACCTCTGCGAACTTAGTAGTCTCGTTTATTTCTCGCATGCATAATTGGGAATGTTCAATGCTCCTGGCAAGTCTAAGAGCAGTTTTGAGATCGGGGTCCTCAGTGGAAAGTAGTTTCCCTTAAACTTTTTAGTTGCTTGTTCTTTCTATTAATTGATCACGGATGATCTCATCTTTGAACTCTCTGTAATTGCATGCGGAGGCTAAAGTTCTCAGGGAGGTAACAACATTTTTAATTGATTCCCCTGGAATCTGGGCACGTTGCAAAAATTTGTGGCATTCTAATACAACATTTTTCTTGGGATTGAACCTTTTATTGAGTGTTTTGATGATAGACGCATAATCATCAAATAACATGGAATCACCATTGCCACCACCACTAACATGAGTGCTAACAATTTCTAAGGGTAAAGTCTTCAAAATGTTCCTGCCTTCGGAACCTAAATTGTAAATTAAAAGTGCTTTTTTCTTTTTAGGAGTGAAAGTATCACCATCAATGGCTTCCAAATACGCCTCAAATGTGTCCTTCCATTGTTCCCAGTTCAATGGAGGAGTGCCTGCAGTCTGTAGAAAGGGTGGAGGTGCCAGAACTCGATCCATTGTGTAACCTGCGTGGGTGAGTTGCTGCCAGGCAATAACGTTTGCCAATTAACATATTCTTAGGAATATTGCTTTCCGGTATATACTATGTGCCAGAATTCAATAAACAATATGCTTTCAGTGTAGGGATATCTTTAATACAGGGTGTGTCAGTCACTGATGCTAAAATGCACATGTAAGTTTCACTTGCAGTGATGGTGTAGGCATGTGTATGAATATAAGGTGTGCCTGTCACTGATGCCATGACAATAATGGTGCAGGCTTTGCTGAGAATGGTGTGCCTGTCACCGAACACTGAAGCAAAAACAAAAATAAAGGGCCCCAAAGCGAAATTTCAGCTACGTTGCACGTTTAAAGTGTTGCCCAGGATAATGCTAGCCGTACATTCAATTTGGCCCCCAATCCAAGATGGCAGCCACGTTGCACACGAAACGTGTGTTTCTTCAGGCAATAGGGCGCAGGAGAACGCATAATGCATGCGCGCCATCACAAGACAAGGATGGCAGCGCGCATCACTCAACCGTTTCGGGCCTCTGACACTTGCCGCACTCCACCTCCAAATACGCCGTCAGCCACCTTGGCCCCCTTAACTTCGCCGCACTCCGCTTCCAGCCACGCCGCTTACCGTTTGCCCCCCAAGGCACGGACACTGGAACAGTACCTCCGCGTGGTGGTGAAATACGGGAAAGACCGCTCCTCCCCAGCGGGCGTCCAGGACAGGATGGAGCTGGTGGGCAGGGACATAGGAACGGACAGACCAGCTTGTCGCCACTGAAAAGAAGCCAAAGCGACAAACAGGTACGGCCTTTTCTTTATTGTGCATCTGTCGCGATCCTCGTTCGGCAGCAACTGCCGTCCAGTCCCGCTCCCCAGTTCCACGCTGGGAACTTCAGTGTCCCGCATTCCACACTCCACACTAACCCAACACTCAATGATGACGTTAACAAACCTTTGGAAGATGAATTTGATAACGATCAACTTTGTTTCTTTTCCACTTGCATTAGTCAATGTTGCCTTTTGGCCTTGTGGGATTGGCTAGAGTGCTTCTGGAACTTTCTGGCGTCCATCTTTTCATCTCTCCATGACGCACATAGTTTCTCTTTCACTTTACAAACCATTATGAAATGGTTTTCTTTACTACGGCCTTTCAATATATATTCGATGGCGAAACATTCACCTTCATGTGGAAATGAGAACCCACAGTGGAAACACAATTTCTTTTTCTTCGGGGACATCACTGTGTGGGCCTCTGCCTTGTGTTTTTGCTTACTTTTCAACTCAATGCTGATTCATTTTGAGTTGTTCCAGCTACCATATCAGCAGCCTGTTGATCAGCACATTCCTCCGCTCTTGAAACCATGAGCACTTTCATCAAACTGAGCGTTTCTCAAAGCGTGCGTCATCAGAATGAATCGGAGAGGCAACCATCGATAACTATAAGACACATGGTTTCTTCATCACTGAATTCCCTGAACTTGCAGTGCATATCAAGTCTCTCAACAAACTCATCCATCGTCTCACCAGGTTGCTGTCTTGATCGGTTGAAAGTGTACCTTTCATAATCGACATTGGATTGAACTTGGCTTCCAACGTCTTCTTGATTTGACGGTATAATACTTCAACAGCTTGTGATATCATCTTTATGACTTCTTTTACTCCGTCACCTGCAAGGTTCTTTAAGTATTTGATAATCTTTTTATCATCTGCTTCTTCTATAGCATCATGAAGCGTCAAACATTTCGAGCCATGCAGTCCATATGATGCCAGTATTCTGCTTTTTGGCGGTATCGAATGGAGGCAATGGTTTCAGGAACACGGCTGTGCTGTATTTGGTGCTTTTCCTGTCCTCCATTTGTGCTAGCATGTGTTGTTCAGACAGCGTTTGTCTTTTAGAGTCCCTTGGCCCAGTGTCACATCTGCAAGCTGAGGTCGGCTGGCGCCATTTTCCTTCTTCACGGTGAGTAATGATTTTGCTTCTTGCACATGCTCTTGGCAGCTCTTGACTTTATGCATTATGCCTGGCTGTCACTGCCTTTAGTGTTTCTAGGTGCCTGGTCGGCTTTGCCTTTAGCGCTTCCCTGCACCTGGCTGTCACTCTCTTTAGCGCTTTTTTGTACCTGGTTGTCACTGTCTTTAGTGTTTCTGCTTTGTATCGGTGCTGGCTATGTGTTATGCTGTGGTGCGCATCTCTTCTTTCGGCCTTACCAGTAGAGTTTTGGCAGGCTTACTGACTGTGTTCCCCTGTAGGGCCTTTACCTTCTTCGGGGGCCTCTAAAAAGCTGGAGCTGTGCTTTGACTCCACCCACGCCAACTGTAGATCCCTTCTTGGGGCGCACGTGGCACGCAAGAGCAGTTTGCTGGACCATAGCGAACTCCCAGGGAGGGCAGTTCTGTATCCTTGAGGTCATTTATCCCCTTTTTCGTCACCAGTTGTAGCGTCTTCCTCAGCCAGGGAGCATGTAACAAACCATGCCACAAATGGAGCTCTGGTTTGCACGTCTTTATTCTTCAGCATGCAACCGCTAACAACCCACTGCGTCACAAACTTTATAAACCACACCCAGGCACATCCAGCAGATTATGTAATACTTGTAAGGAGTCTGCAAAGAACTTCTAGATGCCTCGTACACACAAACCCAGGACACAACACCTAAGTCCTTTATACTTGCCCCAGTCATTACCATGCTTGCCAACATTATAGATCAGGAAAGTGTAAGATTTCGACAAAAAATGGGGGAATATATTTTGCCCATTGACTTCTGTTGAAGTCAAAGCAATTTCAGGCAAGAGACAGCTAAAATAAAGCAATTTTTTGCATCCAAAATCGTACGTCTTGTGCCTGAATTTTAAAGGGGAGGAAGCCGCAATCAAAAGAAAAAGACTGGCACCCTCTGATTCTGGGAACAGTGATAGCCGTGATGAACTCCCTGCTACGACTGATCAGAAGAACAAATATATTACTAAAGGCATTTTGCCAGATTTTTCAGCCTACATTAGAGAAAATGGGAACTTTCTTCCTGTTGAGAGACCAGAAACTACACCCAAATCCCCTGTGAAGCAATTTTAGCAGCCATCGAATATTAGCTTACCGATACATCGAGAGCACAAGTCGGGGGTACACGTTAGTAGACAGTGCCCACCCATTATTTTCAGAGGGTGGACAACGTGCACCCTGTCAAGAAGTTGGGCCCCACTATAAAATATGCTGAACTCATCCCAGTGTAATTTTCAAACATCGGGACACATTCAGCAGCACCTGTATGTTGTCTGCTTTCGTTCCCAGCAGCAACCTGCAGAAGCAAGGGGACTTTGTTATTTTAAATTAAAGCTGGGTCCCGGACAAGCCCCCAAAGGAAGGTCACCTGAAGAAAAG
The DNA here is from genome assembly GCA_963921515.1 of Calotriton arnoldi. Classification (NCBI taxonomy): domain Eukaryota; kingdom Metazoa; phylum Chordata; class Amphibia; order Caudata; family Salamandridae; genus Calotriton; species Calotriton arnoldi. The sequence continues at coordinate 989,470 of CAWUFW010007382.1, forward strand.
AAAATACAGCAATTGAAGACAAGAAAATAAATCTCTTTTGCTTATTACTTATTTTGACTGTTTTTCAAAAAAACTGTAATAGATTTGAATGGCGTGGGCTTCATATAATTAGTCACTGGGTCCTAAACAAAGGCAGAAGTTAAGGGGCCATCAGGCCTCCTTTTGTTCGAGTTTCCTGACTGGGAGCTATCTGGATCCTCAAACCTAATTGCAAATACAACTTGGGGAAACAAAGGCACACAGCTTGTTACTTCACAAGGACCTAAGAGAGGCATGGTTTTGACTTTGCTCAGTCCCTGTATATAAGAGATATGCATGCACTGTAAGAATGTCAGATGTGTTGGTGTGTCCCAGTATCTACACAAATAATAATTTAAACACCACTATTTTGTTTTATTTCTTTTATAGTGCTACTCATCCCAATGCAGGGTGTCAGAGCGCTTTACCTCACATGTACACATTATATATTGACAATAAATCATATAAACATGTACTCAATGTACAGGATGTGTTACATAAGACAGTAAGAGTTACAACAAAGGTGTAGGAGTCAAATGTTCTTCATAGCTCACTGTGCTATATTAGAAGGATTACAATTTATGAACTGCAAGTAACAAAAGGATCTCTGAGTTAAAAGCAGTAATCCACTTACCTAGCTACATAAAATGAGAATCTGTCATCAGCATATTACATGATGTGCTTTTCAGGAGACACATTGACCCTCAATGCTACTTTGATTCAAAACTGGGACTAGACAAAGCACAAATCTCTCCAGCAAAAGCGTTAACCTCCAGAGCTATTGTACCATTATTATTGTTCCCTGAGATTTACTGGGCACACACAGATCTCTGCAACTGGTGCCTTAATCCCATAAGATATTTTAAAACCTGACTTTGCAATCAATTAAGCAGAACAGATTTACTGCCACATTTCTCCTTGTTGACGATTTCTTTGTGGCAGAGTTAAAAAAAAAAAAAAGTATACATTGAGGCCCAGATTTTGTGCCACGGTTGTATCACTTTTTTGGCACAACCCCAACGCAAAATCTAATTTGTTAAATCTCCTAATACGCTCAAATGTACTCATGATAGACATGCTAAACATATGTGTGAGTTGTTACGATCTGATGTCACTTCTTGTGATGTCACTTCCTCTGAGGTCATGGGTTTGATAATCCACTTACTGTGATGCCACACACAAGGTCATGTGCAGTGATGTATCATGCCATGATGTCACTTTCATACTGCCTAACTTGGTTAGTCCCCCAATTATTTTTTAGGACTTGTGCCCTGGATACATCAGTTTGTTGTTAAACAGGAGTTGAAGGATCCTGCTAGAATCATGCCACCAACATTTATAAACAAACTTTATCCTCTGGAGAATATGAATAGTATGTTACCAGACAATGTACATGTAGACTCTGTGGTAGTTAGTCTGGTGGGATGTTCCTCCATGGCAGAAAAAAGCATCTTGAAGGCTCCATCAGACAAGACACGAGACTCAGCACTTAAAAAGTCTTTTTCGGGCTATCATATGAGAGCAGGAAGGTATGGGGCACATACAGCACAATCCCTGACCTCGGATTTAAAATTCTGTTCATGGCAGTCCAGGATAGATTGAATTGTTTACCTTTGCTGGAGGATATGGAATATCAAATATATTTATTTTAATGTGGTTAGCCAGTAGCACTAGAAGGTGGGGCCTCCATTGAAGCTAGAAGGAAACTGTACCTCAGACTGGAATACGGATGCTGCACAGGGACCAACAGCATTGAAGATGCCATTTGAGGGTTCCAGACTTTTAGGCGCAAATCTTGAGGACAAACTCAATTACATTTTTAAGGGGAGGAAGCATTCTTGATCCTTCTAGTGACAACCTGCAAGAGGTTTTAGTTAATCAAAGTCCACATATTCTTTTCATCAGCCTTTGAGAAGGCAACAAGATCAGGATCAGTCTTCCAAATTCCAGACAAAGACATCCTCATTTACGTCCTACAAGAAGCAGAAACAGGATACAGGTAGCAAGAGCCTGCACTCCTGACTATGCCAAAACAAGGGACTCTCTGTTAGAGGTTGGAGTTCAGATTCAGCAGAAATGGCAGGGAATCACAATGGATCATTCGGTTGTAGGAATGGTGAAGGGAGGGTAGTTTATAGCAATTTTATTGGACCCGATTCCTACTGGGATCATTTGTACTCTACTACCTTGAAACCATAACAAGAAGAAAGCTCCCTTAAGGGGAGTATTGTCTCTTCAGATGAAGGCAACAACTGTTACAGTACCTAGAGAAGATAGGGGCTTGGGAGTGTTGTCCATTGTTTTTCTAGTCCCAAAGTCATCAGGGGATTACCATCTGGTAATCGATTTGAAAGATCTCAAAAATTTCATTCAGAATATCAAGTTCAAGATGGAAATCTTACAGAGGATCTTAGCTCTAATTCATTCGAGTCACTTCCTAATAACCTTGGATCTCATGTATGCTTATCTGCATGTTCTAATTGCCAAGCACCATCACAAGATTCTAAGGTTTACTTTCAAGAATCAACATTGGTAGTTCAAAGTCCTCCACTTTGGTCTGAAGTCAACCTTGAGAGTATTTACAAAAAATGATAGCTCAATTATTTCCAATCCTAGGTGAGTGGTTGCTTCAGGCTCCAAAAATGGATCAAACAATCAAGTCTGTGAACAAACAAGTCATCATCACCTGTCTAGGTCTCATTCTCCACACTCCGAAATACCAGTTATGACCTTCCAAGGATCTGGTGTTCATTGACGCTCGCTTCAGAACATGGAAATGTCTTTCTCCTAAAAAAGAGGTAATTCGACTTCAATCAGCAATTCTCAAGCTCCCATCCACCGTAGAAGCTCCAGCTTGCTTATGGTTAGAGGTCCACGACCACATGGCAGCATGTGTACACACTGCCCAGTTACAATGTCTACGTCATCTCCTGTGGCATTTCAACAGCCTGTGGTCATCACTGATACACCTTATTGGCAAATTGGTTCTTCTATTCTCATAAGTCGAGGAGAGCCTTTCTTCATGGTTAGATGTGCAGCATCTATTAAAGGGAGTGGTTCTGACGATGGACTTGAATTTTATCGGGTGTTACATTTTCTCTTGGATGGGTTTCATCTCATTTTCTGTCTTTAAACCTTAAGATCTCAATGATTTGCAATCAAGGCTTTCAAGGAATTTTCTGAATCTAGATCAGGGGTGGATTCTCTAATTTCTAGACTATTTAAGAGCTTTGTGGTGGATAGCCCTATACCAACTTCTGTCTCTCCTGCATGGGATCTTCATTCAGTACTAAGAGCTTTGCAGACTCATCCCTTTGAGTCTTCGAAGAGTGCTGATTTGAAATTGTTATCTTTCAAAGTTCTTTTTTTGGTGGCCATTTCTTTGGCTCATAGGAATCATGAACTGGATGCTTTAAGATGTTGTCCTCCTTTTATCAGGTTTATGGGCAATGGTGTAATTCTAAAACCAGATCCTACGTTTATTCTGAAGGTTAATTCTGTCTTTTATAGATCTTAAGAGAGAATTCTTCCTTCCTTCTATCCTTCACTTTCTAATGCTGTAGATGAATTCTTGAGTACCTTGGATGCTGAAAGAGCTCTTTTAATGTACGTTAACAGGTCTCCACACCACAGAAATTGTGATCACTTATTTGTGACATTTGGCAAACCTGCAAGGGGTAAGAAGGTGACAACAGTGACTCTGAGCAGATGGATTAAGTCTATAGTTCTGCTGGCAGGACAGGATTGTTCAGTAGATCTTCCAATTCACGGAAGATCCACAAGAGGGTTAGCTGCTTCAGGAAGTATCTTTCCATGTGATTTACAGGGCGGCAAATTGGTTGTCAGAACATATGTTATCACCTAAATACTGTCTCAGACTTTCAATTGAATCTGAGGGCTGGGTTCTCAATTCTGTATTGTTGTTTTTTTTATAATTTACACTTGTATTTGGCTTCCTTATATGCATGAAAACGTTGGGTGTTGCATATTTAAGATTCCTTAGTATACTTTGGTACTTTGGCTTGTTTTTATCTGTTGGTCAAAGGCTTCAGCTTTGGTATCCCTCATTAGAAATGAGTGGCACGAGGACGAGGGACATAGGGGTAATGCCCCTGTTACTTACGGTAATCTTCGTTACCCATATTCCAGCTTATCCTCATTCCAGTCATTACAGCCCACCTATCCTCTTTTCAGTCCTTTGACGGGGCTTGAATATATATACGCGGGTCGTCTGGAGTGCCAGCCCCCTTTATGGCATCTAGAATGGGTGGGTGGGGCTTGCATTCTAGGATCCTCCTGCATTGTTCCTGCCGTGAAGTGACAGTCACCTCATTAGTAATGACTGTGATGAGGATGATATGGTCTAAGGGTAATGAGAGTTATAGTAATTAACCAAGGCATCACTCGAGTCTGTGCACTGTTAGCCTGCACAGCTAGGGACAATGCATGAAACACTCCTGATTTTGGCAAAAGGCTCACAGTTCTAAGTAAAAAGTGTTGTTAATTTGGCTTAAAACTTGCTCCACTGCAACACATTAAGGGATATTAAATTCTCCTTTCTTTTTTTCCTTTTAAACTCCCTCGTAGCAGTTCCAATTTTTTTTTAAAGTAACAGGGTTACTCAACGGTATAATAAACCTAGCTACATCTATAACATAAGAAGAAACAATGGTTCTAATGAAAGGTATATAGCTTTTGAGTTTTTGTTTCAAGGGCGCACATGTATAATTTAACATGGGCTCAATACATTTAAAAAATGCAAGTTTAGAAAGGCAAAATAAGACACAGGAGCAAAAAAGTAAATTCAAGTATTCAAAACACAATTCGACCTACTCACACACTGGCGGGGCTGCGAGGCGTGCTTGACATGTTTCTTGCTTTACTGGTTTCTTTACCATGAGTTTCTTTAAACTTGTTGCTCTTCATCTGTAAACGCGATAGGTTCTTAGCTCCAGGTCGTCGCCATAAATATGTAGTGGGCTGGCCCCAGGTGTTCAGGTGACAAAGTAGACGTAGCCGAGTTGTAGTTGATGTAGTTTTTTCAGTTCTTGGAAGTAGTTACAATAAGCTAGAACAAGCCCCACCAGGAGCAGCCTCCTAGCTGCTCAGCCCATCTTCCCAACTGTCTCACACACACACAGGCACCCAAGCATTCCACTCACACTAACATTCTAACCGGAACACTCACACTGGCTGAGCAGCTAGGTACAGAGAACATAATGACATGACCTGAGGATACTACAAGATGATATACAAGGACTCACAGATCTTGATCTTCCCAGAAGGGAGTAGTGGTAGAAATGTTATTACATTATTTAAAAAAGAAATACTTACTATATGTGACTTAAAAAATAATCAGTATGGCCTTCACCATTACAGAATATAATAAAATTAAGTTTTCACTGCCAAAGGCAATAACACAAGTGTGTGATAAAACAAGATTAAAACTGTATTATATAGATACATTAAAACTCGAATTGCAGTTGTTCTCCAGCTATTGCTACACAATCGCTATACACATAGCACAGTTAGTTTTTGTCACAACCATTGAATTGCTTGTTGGTGGACAGCAAGGTCAGTCTTGCCTTTTTCCCTTGTATGTCAACCCACTTCTTGTATATTATTCACAACAGTGGAGAAAACCTATTGGAAAGAGAAAAGGAGGTTTGGGAGTGAGGGAGATAATCACTCCAATAGGCTGGGTGGCCTAGACTGGACTCTAAAAATTACGCAGTGGCACAGCATTACAGTGCTGAGCTAGGGGGCACAACTTATTTGTGGAGAAAGAAAGTGAGAACCAAGTAAGTATATGGTGACAAGTCAGGCTTTTACTATTACTAGAGATTAGCAGAAAATACAGAGAATGCTTACCTGGTGTAGTGAGGAGCCGCATTATATCTAGCCCCTAGGCAAACCATGAACATTGCTTACCGAAGAAGGGAAGAGCTGCAAGGCACCAGGAAACCACATTGTGCTAAATACACAGAAGGGGGGTCCAAATCAACAGTTCAATACACAGGTTAAACAGGAAGGACTCAGGAAATATGGGGAAGGGAAACACAGTGAGCCTGGGGGCGGGGGGTGGGTGGTGTGTAAGTTGAAGGAGTGAAGTACAGGTGCGAACTGGTACCAAAAGCGAATGAGTTGAAACAAACAATGGTGCTAGATAGTTTTTCGATCCAATGAACCTTCATAAGCAGCTGCCTCTATTAATCTGGAAGTCAAAAACTGTTCCTGTAGTGGGTATGGCTGCGTATGTTGGACCCAACTCTGGAAGCCTATATCCTCCATGACTGTAGTTTCCATTGCCCCATTCTCCACCTCCTCAACATATGATGTTTCCTAACACACATGTTGGGTGTTTTTCCCAGAGACCTGACAATTTTCCTCCAAAACATAAAGCTAATACCTCTTTACCGTTCCTACATCCTCCCTTCCAGAAAATATGTCTTATGTGCTTGAGTCTAGTATCTTGTAAGGCTGAACAAATGCACAATAAATATTCAATGGATTCCTTTAGGAGTGTACACAATTGACAATTAACAGTTTTTTTTCATTTTTTTAAATTTATTTGTAATTTTCTACAGATAAAACAAGTGCCCTGTTCCGATACAAGTAGGAAACAATATCTAAGCATGGTGTATTTCACCTGCCTCTCAGCAAATCTAGTAGCAAGTATTGCAGTGCCCCATGACATAGTCGTGTAACCAGAAACAAACATTAGGCAAGTTCTGTAACTCCTGGTTGAGAGCTTCCTTATATACCCCCCCCTACGCCCTGCATAATTCACCTGTATTTGCACATAGAAAACAGTGAAAATCTTCCGCTCCTGGAGACCCACAGGTTTATCCATGTAGATCCCAAAATGGCACATACGGTAGGTAGCGTACATCTGATCCGTCACATATGCCATCGTTTTATGTATTATATGTCTCTTCCTCCCGTCCCGCGCTGAGCATCGCAACTTTGTTAGTGTCATCCAACCCCAGGATCTATGGTCTATGCTCTCACTCATCTCCCCTTTACCCACCCTTTATTCACCGCTATACCATTTTTTATTCTATCATCACATTCAAGGGGGACGTGATCCCGGAGGGTCAGTGCGGGACTGAATCAAGTCTACCCATTCCTAATCGACAATTAACAGTTTCTGACATTTTTAATTTCCATTTCCACTCAAATTGTAATAAGGATAAATATAATATTCAAAATCACAGGAATCTTCTTTCGACTGTAGATGTCAAACCTGAATCAATGTAATCCTATGCATTCACAACAAAAATATTAATTAGATAGTGTAAGTGTTGTTTTGCTTTATGCCTTTTTATATAAGAAAGATTTATTGCAAGTTAGCCCATTTATTGTTTAAATAATATTTATTAAATTTTGTTTGCCATTTAATTATAATAAGTATGTTTCAGTACTTTATCGTATATTGAGCCATATTGGAAACAAATAAACAGATAAAAAAATTATACACTTCAACTGATTCCCCTCTACTCCGCAACCTTCAACATAAAGTTGATGGGCGTGTGCTAGTTATATAGTAAATAGTATTCTGTTACTCTACAATTTCAATTGTATAGAGTGAAATGGTTATTGTAAGTGGTAACATAGATCATTGGGTTCAATTTGATCTATCTTTTATTGATTGTGTAATTGGCATCTTTTCTGATCATTCTTCTTTATTCTTCAGGATATTTTGTTTGCTGTGTGTCTCATTATAGGCATCTGATTCATTAATTAACTAATGTATCTGTTTGAATTTGATTTTATGTGGTCTTTGTTTGACATATTTCTTCTTTTTTGTTCTTATGTGTTGGTATGTTTTCCTGAAGGAGGTCTAGCATCTGGAGTGTCAGAGAATTTTTGTAATATTGCTACTGACTCTGCCAAATATTCTGTAAGTTTGCAATCTTATCTTGTATTTTCCATTGACCTTTCCTCTGGGTCACCCCCTGTATTATGTCACTCAACCACCTTGTGATTTGAGGTGGCCTGGAGTCTCACAAGTTTATGGCTATTTGGTGTTTGTCTAGTATTGTCCTGAGAGCAGTAAACTGTATTTCATTTGACACTTTTCTTTTGTCCAGGAGTAGTCTCGTCAGGAATTGTTTCTGTGTCAACGTGGGAACCCCTGCAGTGGCCTCTTGCAAATTTCCCACTACTGTAAGCCAATAAGTTTGTATCTGTGTATTCTGCCATGGCATATGCAAGAAATAAGCCACACTTTCTTGACATCTTGGGTATTAAGATGAGCTTCCGGCATATATTCTGTTAATTTTAAGCCATGTCAAATAGGTCTTGTTGAGGAAACTGTCTTTAATCATTTTTAAACTAGTGTTACTATCTGTAAATTGTACCCAATGACATGCTTTGTCCCATTCTTGCTCATTGAGAGGTTCCTCATAACCTGTGATCCAAATGGCCCTAGCTGCTGTGGAGTCCCCTTCCTTGTCTTCCGTAAGTGCTTTTATTACTACTATGTCCCTCGTACTACTCTTTTATTTTGTGCCATAGCCAGTATATTGGCCAAGATTGTGTAGTTTCAGGCTCTTTGGGGAATATGTGCTAGGTCTCTGGCAGTTTTTGCATTTTTTGCATATTGCAAGGATTGACTCACCCCCAGTTAGAAAGATTCTTGTGCTTCGCGAAATGTAGTGAATCTATTTCTAGGATTTGAACAGCCAAACCTTCACACCCACCCAACTGGCAACCTCTTACAATCATATATTTTGCTATTTGGTTAAAGGAGTTAAAACACCATAATGGCATGTCATTTGCAAACGGTGGGCATTTTAACATCTTTTTAACCGGTCTTTCCCACACTTCACTTATTTACCTTTTTATATAGACGAAATGGTTTGGCATAGTTCCTCCCATTATTATTAAGAGCCAGATTGCGAGTTTGGCGGTGCGGAAGCAGACGCCACGCCGGTGGCCCTGCTCCACCAAACCAGTGGTCGCACTTGTCCACCAGATTACGAGTTTCCCCGTGTCTGCGGGCTGTTTTTGGTGGTCTCGTGGTGGTGCCTCTGAAAATGGGCACCGCAATGGGAAAGCCAAAAACAGCTCCCGGATGACATGGACTGTAAAGTCCATGCCGTGCAGGAACTGTGGTGCATGCACAAAGGGGGCACATGTTGTGCCCCCCTGCATGCATCCTCATGCACATGGGCAACAGGGGACCCTGTAGGGCCCCCTCTGTTTCAGGACCGCCAGCCTTTGTATGGAGGAAAGAACTCCATGACACTGCTGGCGGTCCTGAAACTGTAATATGCATGGCAGTGCAGCAGCGGCACCACCAGCATATTACTGAGGCCCTGACGGCCGTGCCACCACCAGGGAACGGTGGTTCCCCGGCAGCTGTGGCTGTGCAATGACGGTCCGACTGCCCAACTTGTTATGGGGTGGTCGGACCGCCAGTGCAGCGGTGGCTGGACTGCCACCGCCGCACCCCTGTGAGTCTGGCAGAGCTCGGACCGCCAGACTCGTAAAGAGGCCCTAAGTCTTGTAGGAGTTCAGTTTTGTGAGGACCACTTAGTAAAATTTTGCCAGTTGCTGTTCTCATCATACTAGTGCTCCGTGTGTTGTAGTTGTGTTGTCGTATGATAGAATTCCATATCTGGAAGTTCCTGTCCATCTCTTTCCCATGGTCGCTTAAGAATGTCAAGCTTAATTCTGCTTCTCTTTCCCACCCATGCTAACGATAAAAGGAGCTGATCCAATGCTTTGATAACTCTTTGTGGTATTGGGGATAGACTCCCTAAAAGCATATATAAGCATCTTGAAAAAACATAATCTTACCGGGTGATACTCTGCCCATTACTGAGATTTGGACGTAAAGTGTTCCAAAATGCTATGGAAGATCGTACTCCATGTATTATTCAATCTATATTTAAGGTGGCATGTGTTTATATCATATGATATATAATGGCACCCACATAACAGAAGATATCAGTCTCCCATAGTTGATCAACTTTGGGTTAGACACCTCTTTCAAGACTCCTTAGCCCATATACCGGGAATTACTTGGACTTGTCATGATTTGTGTAAAGTCCAGAGCATTCCCCATATCTCATCATCTCATGCCTTATGCATTAATATGGATGCTGACTGCACAGTGTCTCTAAGGTTTCAGTTTCAAATCTTTAATTGGCAAAGCCATACAAGTCATAAAAACATTCACATATGCAATATTAAATAAGTATTAAAAGAAGCAATTTCAAAATTTTACAAACAAATTTTCAGCAATGCAACCATTAAAATCATAATCTGGCCAAGATGACAATATTAAATCATGTATGTAACACATCATACGTTTCCTAATTACTAAAGCTATCTTGATGCAACTAAGCACTGCATAACAAATATGTAGTGTGGGAAGTTGCTGCAGAAATTCCATTCTTAACTAATGCTGTCTCATGTGTGACCTACGCAGTACAGGAACCAGGAAGAAGGACCTGGGTGCCAAGTATAATGAACAAAACAGTGTAAAGTGGCTTGTGCTCAGTTTCGTATTGTTATTACGACACAGGGGTAGGTCGTGCTGGCAGGCACTTTCCAACGGGAAGGCAACCTTAAAATAAACTGTGTTCAATCTAAAATTAGTGAGATAAGAGTGAGAAATTGGATTAATGAGCCACAATAAATATGGTTCAATGCTCCTGGTAGTTGACCCCAATGAATATCTCTCGACCATCCGCAATAACTGGGCTTTCACCAACCTTTCTCCCGTGCGGTACTCGAGATAACACTGCTTCACGATCTCTTTACAATTAACAGTGATTTTTTGCGGATTGGTGTACGCTTCTGTAAGGCCTAGTTTCTCGAAGGTTCTACTTAGGTATACAAATTAAGGTATCCGATTGAAAATATCTACAAATAGGCAGTCAGTGATGCAAGTTCTAACTAGGGCTGCCTCCGGGTTCAACCAACACTTAATACGGAAAAGCAGAAGGGCTAAACCAATCAGGTTCTCCACATAAGGTAGGCCCAGTTCCTCATGGCAAATGAAGGTGGCAGTTCTTTTGGGAACTGCAAGCAATCTATGGGTGAAACAATTTTCTATTCACTGAAGGGCCCCCGCGTTACAGTACCCCCACAGACCCGCACCATAGAGCCCTGCTGAATACGTTTGCATTTGTATAGATTTATCTTCTCCTCAATAGGTTTATGCTTGAATTTCTGTACAAATCTAAAAATGACCTCTGTATCTGCCAAATTGCTGCGTCCTCGCAGTGAGAAGAGATTTCCAAAGGAGAGATGAACTAAAAATTGTCCCTAAATAATAAAATAATGTTATCTTTTCCAAGGTATGCCCCCTTTGCAAAGTGCTTTGTTTTCATGTTAGGATGCCCACAAGTCATTATCTATGATTTAGAATAGTTCACTTTTAAGTCTAAATCTTTCATGTAGGCCAGAAAAGAGTCCATTAACACCTGCAGGCCATTTCCAGTACAGGCGATAAATACCGCGTTGTCTGCATATAGCGGGATTGGTATCAATTGGTCTCCCATCCTAGGCATGTTGTTTCCTGTCATTATTAATTGCTTACTGATCCTATTTATGTATAGCAGGAAAAGGAAGGGAGCTAGTGTACACCCCTGTCTCACACCACATATCAATCTGATTTGAGAAGTATTTTCACCATGTGGGCCATATCAGACTGTTACTGTTAAGTCATGATGAAGGTGTCTTATAAGAGTGAGGAGTTCAGTATCAACCCTTATTTTCTCCATTATCATCCATAACTTTGCCCGATTGACTAAGTCGAAAGCACTCGTTAAATCAATGAATACCCTATCTGCCTTCGTAGCCATGACATATTTGCCTGCGATACGATAAAGATTTAAGGTTGTTCCACTGTGCCCCTGTGCCAATTCCTGGTCTGATACCAAATCGTGCGTCGGACAGGATCTTACTTTCTTCGGCCCATGTTTACAGGCGGGACAAAAGCACTCGCCCCAGGATCTTTGCACTTGAATCTAACAGGGAAATTGGTCTGTAGCAAGTGGGTAAGGCTCTATCTCCTTTTTAGGTCTCGCCTAGAGCAGCGTGCATGCGCTGCTCTAGGAGAGGGCCTCTTGTAATCACTTCAGACTTCCAAGTGACTTCTCCGTGTGGGTCTGCCTCCTCCCACACATCCCATTGGCCTTGCGTGTGGCTTTCAATAATGAAAGCACGCAAATGGCCAAAGGCGGGTGCATATCCCGCCTTTCCTCTAAACTATCACTCCCATGGCCTAGGGGTCTCGGGAGCGAGCAGCGGTCCGCAGTGTGCCAGCTGCATTCCGTAAATTCCTTTCAGCGCGCACGCACCACTCGCAGGCTTGTTTTTCGTTTCTAAGTTTCAAGCTGCATTCCTAGTGGGCGGCCATCCACGGCTGGCTAAAAGGATGCTGGAATGTATTATTTTTCAAGACAGAGGGTGTTAGTTCATATTTCCCCTGAATTTGATACAGCGAAGGTGCAGCGTTAACACTTTATTGCGCGTAAACCTTTATTTAAAGTAGGGGGCACTGATATGCGAAATAAAAAAGGGCCAGCTAAACAAAACCCACTGAAAGGGGTGGTTTGGCATTGCTTGTTAGGTGTAAAAATTAAATCTGCTGCTCTGGAAATTATTTAAACCGTGAAGGCAGCGATAAGTGCCCTGCAGACGCTGTGAGCTCTTTGCTCTCCGCACTGAGCCCTGTTTGAGTTCCCTGCAGGCGCTGCGAGCTCTCTGCTCTCGCCTAGTGCTGTGTTCTAGCCCCCGGAGGTGTAGTGAGCTCCCTGCCTAAGTGCCCAGCAGCTCCTGAATGATGCACAAACTGGCATTTTTACCCAGAAGAAATTATTTAAACCATGAAGGCAGCGATGAGTGCCCTGCAGACGCTGTGAGCTCTCTGCTCTCCGCACTGAGCCCTGTATGAGTTCCCTGCAGGCGCTGCGAACTCTCTGCCCTCGCCTAGTGCTGTGTTCAAGCGCCCGGAGGTGTAGCGAGCTCCCTGCCCCTGCCTGAGTGCCCAGCAGCTCCTGGATGATGCACAAACTGGCATGTGCCTATAACTTTAGCTGTATGGCCATGAAGCATAGCAATCTGTATACATATAAATTGAAGGACTACAATATGGTGCTACCACGTAAAAAGAATGTGTGTTTTTTGGTGCACAGTGTTATGCTCTGTGTACTACAGGTCCCGCAAAATTATTTTAGTATTACACCTGTGTCTTACCTCTCTTTCCTGGTGGAGGTTCTTAAAAATCCAGTTGCCTGACACTGCACGTGCCGCCTGGCAGTAGTAAACTTCGTGGTGGGCAGGCCATACGGCTCCACACAGGTGCGTACTGCTACTGACCAATTAGTGCCAGGGGGACATAGGCAGGTCAGCCTGCACTAAAACACAGTCCAATCAGGGTGAATCAGCCTGGTCCCATCACAGCACAATAGAACACCGATTGGCTGCTGTGCGCCGCCTGCTTTGTGTCACTGTAACCTCACAAAATAGCAGATAAGGGATTCTACAAAGCATGAAAACAGGTAATACACTCAGCTTTTTAGTAAGCTGATTTGCGTGACAATCTTTTTACTTGTGGTAATGTGATAAAAAGTGACTTGAAATTGAATTTTGTCCCTGCCCCAAAACCAACTTCCCAGCGTCAAGCTTTCTGTAAGAGAACCCGAAGCTTTTTGTTTTCTTTGTGTGTGATTCCAAATCCTGTGTGAAAGCTGCCACGTCTAGTTGTGCAAAATGACTATATGCAGCACTCGGGGAGCCATTTGCTTTACCTGGATTTTGTCCTGTTCCAAAGAACTTTTGCCGCTCTCTTTTGCCATCTTCGAAAGCATTGCTACAAGTCTGGGCTTTATGTGAACAGAATGGCTTCTCCAAACCGTGCTCTGTACGACCCACACCCGTACTCTCCCTCTTTCGCAGAAATACGTTTTTGCAACGTCCCACTCAAAATACTCAGAGGTGCGCGTAAGTATATTTAAAAAAAAAAAGAATCTCATGCTTCTAAAAGTTTGTATGCGAGAGTAACAAACTTGTGCTGTCACCTGCTATGCACATAGCTGATGGAAATATGTACACTCTTGCGTGTTACTTGGGTCAGTGTTTCCTTTAAAAAAAAACTGTTTTGAACAATTTTCAAGATTCACAAGTTGTGGGGCCTTTCTGCATAAAAAGAACGTTATTTGACATTACCTAGATGTGAAGTACTTGACCTCTATTTACATTATATATGACAAGTGCTGCATTGTAGGGTGCACTGTAAAAAGCTGCGTTTCATTGCCTGCTGTTAACTATGAACATATCAACTGTGGTTGTTTTTTGTAATTGTGTGAGCATGGTTGTGTAAAGCGGCGACAAGAACTGCATACCTTGATACTTGCTCATAAAGCACTCGTGCCACACAAATGGAATGGTAATGTGCTGGGCAAATTGAAGTGGTTTTTGCCGTTGCAATGGGCTAAGCGTGGTTTATGTGGCTTCACGATGATTTGGAATTATGTTCTAAAGCTTCCCTTATTAACCATGCGGAATACATGCTAAATGTGTGGTAAAGCAATAAAATGTCCGCGGTTGATTTACATTTTGACTACATTTGTCTTTTGTTAGGTTCGCACAGCACCCAGGATAATGTGCTGCATGGCTAAAAACTTATAAGGTCCCAAAAGCGAGACCTATTGGCTAGGCCAATGCTTGTTTAAAGATGGGGCCGGTGATAGCTGACCTCCAAGAATCTGGAATGGGGCCTGCTACAGCACTTCATAACAGATTTGTAAACATGGAGGCCCATAAATGGACGTTAGATTTATAAAGGTCGACAGGGACCCCGTCTGGACCTGGAGCTTTCCCCGGTCTTTGCCCATGCACAAGCCTGAGCGGGAAGCGGGCCTCTTTAAGCGTCTGCCTTGCGCTGCGGCGCTATCCCGCCTCCTCCTCTGCTCCAAAGCACTCTGGGGCTTGCAGTCTTCCCACGGTCTCCTGGCAAGAAAATGCGTGTCCCGCGCTGTGGGAGGGAAGTGGGCTTCTTCAAGTGCCCGACTGGCGCTGTGGCGCTGTCCCACCTCCTCCTCCCCTCCAAAGCACTCTGGGACTTGCAGTCCGCCCCCGGTCTCCTGGCAAGGAAATGCGTGTCCCGCGCTGTGGGAGGGAAGTGGGCTTCTTCAAGTGCCCGACTGGCGCAGTGGCGCTGTCCCACCTCCCTCTCCCCTCCAAAGCACTCTGGGACTTGCAGTCCGCCCCCGGTCTCCTGGCAAGGAAATGCGTGTCCCGCGCTGTGGGAGGGAAGTGGGCTTCTTCAAGTGCCCGACTGGCGCTGTGGCGCTCTCCCGCCTCCTCCTCCCCTCCAAAGCACTCTGGGGCTGGCAGTCCGCCCCCGGTCTCCTGGCAAGGAAATGTGCGTCCCTATGATATATTATGGCATCATCAGTTAAGAGAAGTATGATATGATTTGTTTTACCCAGTCTCACTCCCCAGTCCTATACAGCCAATCTCAGTCTGCAGGCTTGTGGCTCCCCTGTCCATGTGAACAATAGAGGTGAGAGGGGCATCCCTGCCTGTTTCTCTCTTTAAGGCATGCTCTGACACTATTTGTCCTGTTCTAGCTCTGGCTATGGGCATTCAATATAACAACTTAACCAAATTCAGATATGTCTATTCAATTCCATATGCCTTAGACCTCCCACACGTATTTTCCAAACCACCATATTGAATGCTTTTCCAATAGCAGTGCCAGGGCATAGTGCTCATTGATCTTTGCAGGATATAGAGCACATGTGTGAAGCCCCTAATGTTACATAACATGTTTCTATGTGGTATAAAACCATCTTTATCCGCATGCACTAAGGGGTCGATTCCGATTCGGGCCGGAAAAAGCACCGACCGACTCGGAGCCGGAAAAATTACCGACCGACACGTACCAGTGGCGCCCGACACGCCAAGTACGATGCAAGCCGCGATAAATCCGACCGACACGTCAGGAAACCAAGCCGACCGACCGAGCCGCTCGGAAAATAGCAATCCGGCCGGAAAACACGCGAATTCAACCGACCGACACGCACCCGGAACAAATCCGACCGAATCGTACCCGCCAACTCCAACCCGCAAAGTACGATGCAAGGCGCGAAAACACGACCGAGTCGGACGGAGGACAAGCCATACGACCGACACGCATACAAAACCGAGCCGAAGCAACACAATACACCGCGACCGACGCGTACGCAGCATACAAAACTGCACAAACACAGCGTGAACGAAACGGAAAACACCGTACGAGACCAATGCAGGGTCCGACTCGGTCACAAGAACGTTTCCAACATACACAAACAGCACAAAGGAAAAATCAACCAAAAAAAGGCCAAACAAGCAATTACCAAGCCAATAAATACTGGGGGTGGGGACAGAGAACAAAGACACACCCACAACTCCACCTATATAAAGGACACAAATCACTACCATGAGCCTTTGCAAATGCCATTCCACTGCCAGCACCCAAGAGAAAGCAACCACACACCCACAGCTCATCCCTCACACAAGCCACACACCAGCAGCACACCAACAAATACCTACCTCACATACACCCAGCACAACACACACCCACACACCCTCACCTGCACACCAACACACACATCACCCACCATCACCACCCATCACCATGCCCCCCAAGAAGAATCACAAGTTCCTAGATTGTGAATTGGAAGTCCTGGTAGACGAGATCCTCAGGGTAGAGCCACAGCTGTTTGGCACATTGGTCCAACAGACCCCCATGTCGCAGAAAACCAAGATGTGGGAGAGGATCATCAACAGGGTGAACGCCCAATCACCATGTCGGCGCACAAAGAGCGACATCCAGAACAGGTGGTATGACGTGCGCAGGAGGGTACGGAAACTGCTGAAGCAAGACTACATCAACAGCCAACACACCGGCAGTGGCCCTCCTGCCAAGCCAATATACCTCAGGCCCTGGGAGGAGAAGGTGCGGGCCATCCTACCGCCAGTGAGCATATATGGACTAGAGGACATCCCAGAGCCTGGTGAGTACACAACAAATGTACACAATATACTGCCACAAAACACACACACATCACTGTCAAGGGGAAAGTCAAACCATGCACTCATAGCAATCACACAGCAACCAGAACAGAATCATCCCAAAATGTGTATGTCAGTCAGAGAAACACAACACATGCCATCAAAAAGTCACATCCAACTGTGCCAACACATGTACAAACACAACCACAACTACAGCTAGGCAGTGGCACAAATAGAACCAACAAACACATCCACACATGTAGCCACCACAACAACACCAACACACAGTGAAGACCACTCAAAGGAAGGAATTCTGTGTATGCTGGCCAAGTCAGTGTAGCCAATAGCATCATGGGAGTCGCAGTCACACATATTGCCCCCCACAACTGTCCCATCAACACCACCATGAACCATGCGCACATCACAGGGAGTGGAGAAGGACTCACAAGATGGCTGACACTGGCTACTGCTGTGAGGAGCACAAGGCCCTGCTGGCAACTGTGCACCAACAAACAGCAGGACACCACTGACTGACATCCTGAGAGACAACTTACACTCCCTGCAATGCAAGCACGTTCCATGGTGGGATATCTGGCTGGCTGGGTGGGAAGGGGGACTTGCAGCACTGACCATAGTCACCAGCACCTCCCCTCACACCCCCCCAACACAAACTCCACAGTACCCACCTGGTAGAATGCAATGCCCTCCATCCTAACACAAGATCCCACAAAGCACCACCACCCTGGGTTATGTTGTGTGAAGCACAGGGACACTCTTGGGACTCTTAGCCAAACAACTGCCAGGACAACACTCCCAGCCATCCTGTCAGCACAGCCAGCCCACCCCACAGGGAAGCAGAGTCAAAAGGAAGGAAGCATGGGCATGCTGGGAAGGGGGTGGAGGCAATAGCATGATGGGAGTCGTAGTCACAGACATTGCTCAGCCTCACAACTGGCTCCATCAACACCACCCTGAACCATGCTCACATCACAGGGAGTGGAGAAGGACTCACAAGATGGCTGACACTGGCTACTGCTGTGGGGAGCACAAGGCCCTGCTGGCAACTGTGCACCAACAAACAGCAGGACACCACTGACTGACATCCTGAGAGACAACTTACACTCCCTGCAATGCAAGCACGTTCCATGGTGGGATATCTGGCTGGCTGGGTGGGTGGGAAGGGGGACTTGCAGCACTGACCATAGTCACCAGCACCTCCCCTCACACCCCCCCCAACACAAACTCCACAGTACCCACCTGGTAGAATGCAATGCCCTCCATCCTAACACAAGATCCCACAAAGCACCACCACCCTGGGTTATGTTGTGTGAAGCACAGGGACACTCTTGGGACTCTTAGCCAAACAACTGCCAGGACAACACTCCCAGCCATCCTGTCAGCACAGCCAGCCCACCCCACAGGGAAGCAGAGTCAAAAGGAAGGAAGCATGGGCATGCTGGGAAGGGGGTGGAGGCAATAGCATGATGGGAGTCGTAGTCAGACATTGCTCAGCCTCACAACTGGCCCATCAACACCACCCTGAACCATGCTCACATCACAGGGAGTGGAGAAGGACTCACAAGATGGCTGACACTGGCTACTGCTGTGGGGAGCACAAGGCCCTGCTGCCAACTGTGCACCAACAAACAGCAGGACACCACTGACTGACATCCTGAGAGACAACTTACACTCCCTGCAATGCAAGCACGTTCCATGGTGGGATATCTGGCTGGCTGGGTGGGAAGGGGGACTTGCAGCACTGACCATAGTCACCAGCACCTCCCCTCACACCCCCCCCAACACAAACTCCACAGTACCCACCTGGTAGAATGCAATGCCCTCCATCCTAACACAAGATCCCACAAAGCACCACCACCCTGGGTTATGTTGTGTGAAGCACAGGGACACTCTTGGGACTCTTAGCCAAACAACTGCCAGGACAACACTCCCAGCCATCCTGTCAGCACAGCCAGCCCACCCCACAGGGAAGCAGAGTCAAAAGGAAGGAAGCATGGGCATGCTGGGAAGGGGGTGGAGGCAATAGCATGATGGGAGTCGTAGTCAGACATTGCTCAGCCTCACAACTGGCCCATCAACACCACCCTGAACCATGCTCACATCACAGGGAGTGGAGAAGGACTCACAAGATGGCTGACACTGGCTACTGCTGTGGGGAGCACAAGGCCCTGCTGGCAACTGTGCACCAACAAACAGCAGGACACCACTGACTGACATCCTGAGAGACAACTTACACTCCCTGCAATGCAAGCACGTTCCATGGTGGGATAACTGACTGGGTGGGTGGGTGGGTGGGAAGGAGGTCTGGCTGTCAACCAAACACAATCAATGCAGACCATGTTCACACCCCAGAGAATACATAGAAATGCCCAAATAATGCAGGACAATGTGCCACACCAATATCAACCCCTGACTGTGACGACTTAGGACAATACAATGTACAGGCCCGCACCCCGAGGCACAGTCACAACTGTCAGGTGTGTCAACCACTGATGCCTGCAGAAACATGACATACATTGTTTGTGTCTCCCAAAAACAGGTGATGATAGGGACACAGCAGCAGACGCTGAGGAGTCCCAGTCCCAGGCTCAAGAGGATGCCGAGCTCACTGGCGTCGTACAGCCTCTGTCCTCCTCGGACGATGAAGAACAACCTGGCACATCCGGTGCAAGTCAACATGCTGCACCAGCAGGACCACCAGCTGCAGCACCAGCAGGTCCACCAGCTGCACCCCCTGCACCCACCCCTCCAACGACTGTCACCACGAATACCATCCCTGCCGACATGGACAGAATAAGGAACAACACCAGCGCAGTGACCCTGGACCAACCTGGGGCCATGGACACCACCACCACCACCAACCCCCAAGGTGGACCAGGGTTATCTGTGCGTGCAACTGCACACACTGCACATGTCAGCAGGGGTGGTGGGAGGGGTGGGAGACAGAGGTCGCTGCTTGCAGACGTTGCTGGTGTGCATGAAGACCCACAACTGGTACGCATAGCTGATGCGTACCAGTCCAGCACCGGAGAGCTCAGCCAGGTAGTGGGGCTCCTCAGAGACATCAAACAGCAGCAGGCTGCCCATCATGCCCGCTTGGACTCCCACATGTCCCACGTGGAGTCACACATGTCACGTGTGGACTCCCACATGACCCGCGTGGAGTCCAAGTGGGATGTACTACATGAGATGACGGCGGTGCACAGGGACATTTTACAATGCCTCCGCCAGATGAACAGCAACCAGTCCACACCTCCCTGTGTGCCAACAACATCTGGCACCGAACAAACTGCAACTGCCACAGGGAGGGAGGAGGACTCTGGCGGAGAGTCCCCTGCACCGCAGCAGCCTGCACTTGAGGGCCCCCCCAAGAAGAGGGGTCGTCCGAGGAGGGGAAAGTGAGAGGCTGATGGCCAAGCGCAACTCCCAGGAAGCCTGAACCTGTTCTGGATTTTCGCCTTTGTGCACAGACTGTTCACCCTGTTGATGGCAACACTACTCCCACACATTGCATGGGGAGTACAAGTTGGAACAATGTGTCAGACAACTGTGGCCCCGATACTGGGGATCCTGTCTACCTGGACTTTCTATTCATCTAGGAACTTGGGATTGCAAGATTCATGTACAGCACAATCCATCCTATGCACTATTATCACAGATGTATCACAATAAACACAATAATACACCATACTTGCCTCTGTCGTGATTCCAACGTGGGTGCTGTTATGGGGATGATGAACAGCAAAATTACACTGTGTATGCGAACTGCAACAGCAAGGACAACACAGGCATGTGAGTACAGGCAACGTGACACATATGAGGGAGACACACCACCAGGGCTACACAACACATACACACCTAGGCCATCTGACTCATTGCCTACACTGATGTTGCCAGGGAAGACGGTGCAATGCACAGACACCACACCCATTCCCAGTTGTAGTCAAGTAGCCCACAGGTGCAGTAAGCAAATGGCAGTCAAATGTGTGACCACAGACAACGCACATCACTAAGTGAAGCACAGGTTTATTACACAGTAGCAACATGCCGTAACCACTACAGATGCAAGGTAACCCCACCTGGTAGCGGGCACACAGTCAACAACTGTAGACAGAAGGAAGTCCATGGGTGTGGCGCACATCACCTGTAGGGACACAACAGCTACCAGCCTGGATGTGCAATCACGTCGTCGGTGGACACAGTTGACCAAACGAATCTGAAAGTACCCTGTGAAGGACAGAAATGACACACAGTCAAAAGCAATGCAGTACAGGACAGAACAGCAAAACTCATGCACAATACATGTTACAAGATACCCACCCAGAACCAAGTTAGCATGTCAACACTGTTGGGGAGTACAGCCCACCTGTCACCACACATCGCAACACACATCCTGTCAAGTAGCCCATGGACACACTCCAACAGCACCAGAGCACCACCCACACATCATGCCAACTCACATCATTCACATGACACCTCAGGATACTCACATTCAGCTAAAGAAGTTGGTGATGAGCTGTGTGCGGACATCACCATCACCATCATCATCATCATCGTCACTGGCATCGTGGTCCAGGCCAGGATCCTCCACAGGTGGCGGATGTTGGTCATCGTCATCCTGGATGAGAGGCAACTCCTTCCGCACTGCCAGGTTGTGGAGCATGCAGCAGACGATGATAATCTTGCACACTTTCGCAGGGGCATATGGGAGGGATCCTCCGGTCTTGTCCAGGCAGCGGAAGCGGCTCTTCAGGAGACCAAAGGTCCGCTCAATCACTCTCCTGGTCCGACCATGTGCCTCATTGTAGCGCATCTGGGCAGGTGTCACAGGGTTCCTGAGGGGTGTCAGCAACCACGGCATGTTGGGGTATCCCGAGTCACCTACGGACAGACAAGTGCACATCAGCTGACTTGGAAAAGTGGGCGGAATACTACAGATCAGATCACACACAATGGCACAAAGTCAGTACACACCGACAAGCCAGGCACGCTGGTTCTGCATCTGTGCCATCAACCTGGGGATGCGACTACTCCTCATCACAAAGGCATCGTGTGCTGAACCAGGGAAACGGGCACACACGTGTGTGATGGTCATGTCTGCAAGACACACCACCAGTGCATTGACCGAGTGGTAGTGCTTGCGGTTCCTGTAGGCCTGCTCCTGGGCCTGTGGTGGTACCAAAGCCACATGTGTCCCATCAATGGAGCCAATGACATGCGGCATCCTCCCCAGGGCATAAAAGTCACTCTTCACGTCAGTGAGTCGTCGCAGTCTAGGGAAATAGATGTACCGGTTCAGGAAGAGCAACATTGCCGCCAAAACATCGCGGAGCACACGGCTGAACATGGTCTGTGACATCCCACCAGCAGACGCCACAGTATGTTGGAAGGTACCGGTGGCAAAGAAGTGTAGGGCTGCCATCACCTTCACCTTGGGGGTCAGCGCTGTAGGATACGGCCGGCCAGGCTGCAAATGTGGGGACAACTGCACTGCCAAATCCTCAATCAGCTGCCTGGTGAAGCGGTACCGTCGGATGCTGTCCCGTTCCACCATCGTTGCCAGGTCTGGGAATGGCCGATGGACAGCAGGAGCCCTGCAGTGCAGAGGAGAAGTAAGCAAGATCGTCAGTCACCCCACATATGCGGCATTGAACACACTCAAGATCCCAACATACATCATCATGAGGCACAACTACATGAAGTGTGCAGTACCGGAACGACATGTATGGTACATACATGGCCAACATCTGTCAACACGGTCCTAAAGGTGGCATCAATTTGTCCCAGGTTGGCCCATTGGATATCATGATGCTGTGTCACAGTCACCCCCCAGTGACATGTGAGGACAGATGTGCCCCAGGCACCACAGCTCAACGACAGGCACATTCCCAGGGACCCTGTAATGCCACATGGACACTGGCATCACCTGGAGTATCATGTGTACACCACAACAAAACAAACATGACCCCCACAGGTAGTGGCCACACTTGCCATGGCAGGAGAGCCATGGACGTCTGTGACACACACGCACAACATCAGAGTCCATGCACACACAACGTGGATGTGGAGACTGTCTCCCATTGTGCACATGAAATCAGAGACATTGTAAACACTACATGCACAAAGACTGTGGAGGGCCATCACTATTGTGCCACTGGGACACCCTGGCTCAAACATACCGTCCCACATGGGACTCACGGGGTATGTGACATGACATACACAAACACCACTGTGAAATGTGACCATGGCACATGCACAGATATGAACAGTTGCACATCACAGTGGTCACGTACACGTAACACCCAGGATCCTGTCCCCATTAACACGTGCACAGCCTGGGGGTGGCTGCCCACAGGTGACACCCACAGGACAACATGTACACCAACATACACACAATAGGAAATGCAGCCTTACATGCCTTATGATAAGGTTTGGACAGGCTGTCGTGATGTAGGTGTGCCCCTCACTCCCTGGGAGCTATCTGTGGCTGGCATATGTCCATCTGAGACAGGCATGCTGACATATGCCAGTCACATGTACAGTGATGCGTTGAACAGCAATGGACCGATCGGTGCCTCCGGCCGGCCCATTGCTTTCAATGTGTGCGGGTACGCGTTGTACCCCTGTGCGCGTTGTACTGCAATGGACCGATCGGTGCCTCCGGCCGGCCCATTGCATTCAATGTGTGCGGGTACGCGTTGTACCCCTGTGCGCGTTGTACTGCAATGGACCGATCGGTGCCTCCGGCCGGCCCATTGCTTTCAATGTGTGCGGGTGCGCGTTGTACCCCTGTGCGCGTTGTACTGCAATGGACCGATCGGTGCCTCCGGCCGGCCCATTGCATTCAATGTGTGCGGGTACGCGTTGTACCCCTGTGCGCGTTGTACTGCAATGGACCGATCGGTGCCTCCGGCCGGCCCATTGCTTTCAATGTGTGCGGGTACGCGTTGTACCCCTGTGCGCGTTGTACTGCAATGGACCGATCGGTGCCTCCGGCCGGCCCATTGCATTCAATGTGTGCGGGTACGCGTTGTACCCCTGTGCGCGTTGTACTGCAATGGACCGATCGGTGCCTCCGGCCGGCCCATTGCTTTCAATGTGTGCGGGTACGCGTTGTACCCCTGTGCGCGTTGTACTGCAATGGACCGATCGGTGCCTCCGGCCGGCCCATTGCATTCAATGTGTGCGGGTACAGCGTTGTACCCCTGTGCGCGTTGTACTGCAATGGACCGATCGGTGCCTCCGGCCAGCCCATTGCATTCAATGTGTGCGGGTACGCGTTGTACCCTGTGCGCGTTGAACAGCAATGGACCGATCGGTGCCTCCGGCCGGCCCATTGCATTCAATGTGTGCGGGTACGCGTTGTACCCCTGTGCGCGTTGTACTGCAATGGACCGATCGGTGCCTCCGGCCGGCCCATTGCATTCAATGTGTGCGGGTACGCGTTGTACCCCTGTGCGCGTTGTACTGCAATGGACCGATCGGTGCCTCCGGCCGGCCCATTGCATTCAATGTGTGCGGGTACGCGTTGTACCCCTGTGCGCGTTGTACTGCAATGAACCGATCGGTGCCTCCGGCCGGCCCATTGCATTCAATGTGTGCGGGTACGCGTTGTACCCCTGTGCGCGTTGAACAGCAATGGACCGATCGGTGCGCACCCATTGACAATGGGCTTGCCTGGCAACGGACGCGTTTTCGAATATTCGAACGAGTCGGTTGCTGGAAAATCAGTTGGTCACCCACAACAATGTTGCAAAATCATGTATGTCATGAAGTTGAAATTTTGAAGGATGCTGTGGGCGTGTTTTGGTGCTGCTATTCCATGGATTGGCCAGATTCAGAAGATGCAAACGACTTGGACCTATCACTTTGGACACAAGGGACAGTATCTGCCTCTCCAGCACATATATATTGCTGCATGTTCCCCTGAGAGCCCACTTGCCTGCACTACATGCTCCAGGACGACATCTGCCACTGCACTGCTGCTGTCTCTGCCCCTCTGGACCCTGCAATGGCACGTACTGTGGAGAGAGCCCCAGCCTTCAGCCTTGAAGAGAACCAGGCCCTGCTGGACAGCCTACTTCCACAGTACAGCAAGCTGTATGGGACACCAGGGGAGCAGGTGAGTGTTCTGTGCACTGCCTTTCTGAATGTGCATTTTGTCTGACTAGCAAGGCTGAGAGTCAGCACACCACTGGCTAGCAGGCTCACTGAGTAGTTGTCACCCCCATAGTGTGTAGTGACTTGCACTGGACAGGTATGGTGCAGTGACAGTGCTTCTGAACAGGGTTTTACTCCCCATGCAATGATACCATGTAGTGACTTCTGAAAACTGTCCATGGGCAGCCGTGCACTGCCTGGGTACACCATGTGCCCCTGTGATTGCGACATGTATATGCAACTGTGTCATGCACGGATATGTTGCATGTGTAGTAATGGCCTTATCACTTTGTCATCCTGACAGGCTTCTGCCCATCGGAAGCATGAGATCTGGAAGGACATCGTCCGGGCTGTCCGGTCCGTGGGGGTCTACAAGCGCCGGATCCGCAACTGCCAAAAGAGGTGGCAGGACCTTCGGGGCTGGACCCGGAGGATTGCACGGGTCCAGCTGAAGCTGTCGCCTCCTCGCAGGAGGGGCGGAACACGGACCCTGACCCCCCACATGCTCAGGATCCTGGCGGTGGTCTTTCCAGACCTGGATGGGCAGCTGAAGGCCAGAGAGCAGCAAGGAGGGGGTGAGTCAAAGACTGCACTGTGTACTCTGTCTAACATGCTATGTGCCCTCCTCGGGCCAGGTTGAACTGCCACAGTACAGCAGTCATGTTGTCCAGGAGCCATGTCCCTCTATTGTGCACTGCCCACTCCTCATCTGATACCCAGGTGTGGCCCTTACATGCAGGGAATTCTGTCACTTAGGACTGTGTCCTTGCAGTTTGCTTGACTCAAGGTGGGAGACAGCATCTGTTTCCCTGACTCTGTGGTGGGCATCATGGGTG